>JAPXFY010000028.1:47384086-47526586 GCA_030674185.1 Monoplex corrugatus
AATAATTAATCCTAACCTAAAAAATTTAGAAAAGATCTATCCAGAAAACAAAACAAACAAACAAACAAACAAACAAAAAACAGAGAAAATCTTGCTAAGACATTTTTGTTACAGACAGACAGAAACCTCTCTCCAGTCAATATGAAACAATCCCCTCCCCCTCTTTTGTTATGTTTGTTGTTTTTAAAGAGATTGAAAAGTGATGATGGTGTGATTGTAGTAATAGCTAGGTCACTACAGTATAATTCCTTCTGTTTCAGTTGATGGTGGCTGGAGCAACTGGAATGACTGGCAGCCCGTTGGTAGGTGCTCGGTATACTGTGGCAATGGAACTATTAACAAGACACGGACCCGCACATGCACTCAACCTCCGCCACAACATCGTGGTCTGGATTGCGAAGGACGTTCTATGCAGGAAAAACAGTTCAGCTGTGGTACCGATGCATGTGGTGGTGAGCAAATCTATACGTTGACCAGATCATTGTTGCTGAATGTTGAATTCAAAGAGAAAGATACAAAAGCATTCTGATAGAAGATAAAAGATGTACAGTTTGTGGTGTGACCAATGAAGAACTTAATTTTTTTAAACGATTGCATTCGATACAAAATAAGGAAAGTGAAACTGATGCAAAAGATTCGCAAAAATACATATATGCAAATCTTTAACAGTCAATTGCTTAAAATCCGTTTTGCCAATCCAGGTGCCTTACTCGAGGGAGATAATTAGCAAGTATATGTTGCAGAATACACGAATAATTGCCTGTATTTGGGAAAGCTGAAAGATTCTTACTATTTCATTTATTATGTTCCCAATGATAATAATAATGATAATAATAATAATAATAATAATAGTAATAACAATAATGATAATAACAATACTAAAAATAATAATCATACTAAGGTGAAATATTTATATGCTGAAAATGTTAATAGTCTGATCTGCTTAGCATGACCCAAAATACTTATGAGCTACTTTCAACTGAGCTCTGAACGTTAACACAGTTATATTGCTTTTTTCTCGCGGTATGAATAAAACGTGCTGTACTCATCTTAAAAGTGGACGAAACAGTAATAAAATACAGGACATCAAGCGGTATCGCTCTTGGAGTCTTCAGTAAGACAAGAACAATTCATACACATGTTTACAAGACAAGAACAACACACAAAATTAACTTAGCCTTGTTCAGCAACCCAGAAAATTAAAAACAAACAAACAAACAAACAGACAGATAATCCTAGTGAACAATTTGCCATCATATTTGAAATCGACGGTTAAAAAAAAAAAAGAAAAAAAAAGAAAAGAAAATATTGACAACAGTAAGATGAAAACACCTGTAGATATGATATGACCAGGAAATGTACTGCAGTCTGAATCTTATTGTGAGGAGTTGGTTTTATTGCAGTTGATGTGTTTTTCTGTAGATAACAGTAAGACTGTGCTGGCTAATTGACCAGTGCATTGTAAGCCAGGATCGTGGGACATTGACATCACATCACCTTTTCAGTCAAGTTTTGATTTTCTGCTCTGGTTTATTTTTTTTGTTTGGTTGGTTATCTGTTTTTGTTTATTCGTTTGTTTTGATTGCTATTTCTTTTTCTGTGCCCCTTCAATGGTATTGATCTCTCGTCGCTCGTTCCGGCTTTTCAACAAACCACCAAGCCTCAGGTCATTCCAGAGCCAAGTAGCCTACGGCAACCAGCGACGTCAAGCCATCATCGGGCCACCCACCTGAAAAGACTCTGTCTTGCTTCTGAACGAAAACAACTTTCCACTTTGGTGGCAAGGAACAGTGCGTGTTCTGATCCATCTTACCAAGGACACTCCTACTAAGCCTCCTATCATCATCATCATCATCATCTCATGTGCCCTGCCACATGGCGTTGGCGATCATGGCCCTCCACACGAATCTATCCCCTGTTGCTGCAAATACATCACCCACTCTCTTTGTCTTCAACCACCCTGCAAGTCCGTCCAATATTTTCTCCCTGTGTCTACCTGGTGTTCTCTTTCCCTCCAGCTTTCCTGTTCTGACCAGGTGTTTCAATTCCCCTTTCCTCATAATGTGTCCTATAAATGTTGCTTATCTTTTCCTAATCTTCTTTATTAATGATCTTCTTGTGTCTGCCTCTTTCAAGACTGCCTCGTTTGTTTTTTTTGCTATCCATGGAACTCTCAACATTCTTCTTAGAAACCACGTTTCAGTTGTCTCACAATCGAACAACAGTATCGGTTCTATACATGTATAACATTCAAGAAGTCTCTTCCTGATGTTAATTGATAGGCATTTGTTGGTAAGAATGCTTTTCATCTATTTGAATGCTTGTTTGGCTTGGCCAATTCTGCTGGCTATTTCTGATGTGCATCTGCCGTCTGGTGAAATGATCGTTCCCAGGTATTTAAACTTATCAGTCTGTCTCAAAGTTGTGCCATTTGCTGTGATTTTGCATGAGGGGATTTCTTTTTTTCTACTGATTACCATGACTTCAGTCTTCGGCTATTTACCGCCAGCCCTTTATTTTTTTCTTTCTATTTCTATTATATTCACATGGTTTTGTAGGTCTTTTTCATTTTCTGCAACCAGCACTGTGTGATCTGCATAACGAATGTTGTTTATCATTCTTCTCCCAACCTTTATCTCAGGGCATTCTTCCAGGTTTCTCATGATGGTTTTGCTGTAAAGTGAAAACAAATCTGATGACAGAACACAACCCTGCCTGACCCCTCTTTTGATATCTTGGAAAGAGCATATATCATTTTCTATTTCTCATTGATGCTGTTTGTTCCCAATATGTATTTCTGATTATTCATAGATGTTTTCCATCAATATTGAATCTTTCTATTTGGTTAATTAATTCTTTGTGTCTTACCCAATCAAAAGCCCCTTTCAGCGACGGTAACTGGTCGGCTCCAGAGGCAGACCAATCCAGTGAATCATGGTTAGGAGACCACCACTATACTACACAGGCAGCATTTATAGGCCATTTCATGAGGAAAGGGAAATTGGAACACCTGGTCACAACAGGAAAGCTGGAGGGAAAGAGAGACCCAGGTAGACTCGGGGAAAAAATATTGGACAGACTTGCAGAGTGGCTGAAGACAGAGAGGGCGGAAAATGTCCTTGCGGCAACAAGGGACAGAAACATATGGAGGGCCATGATCGCCAACGCCATGTGGCAAGGCACTTGATGATGATGATGACTATACTTCTCCAAGGACAAACGCCATGAACCAGCGACACCCAAGACCCCCGACTTGAATCTACTTCAGGCATGGAAGTAGGAGAAGAAACTGCAAATGAAGTCAGCATGAAATCAAAGTATGATGGGTCACAGATTCTGGGACAATTTCCACAGTATTATAAAGATGGACATTTCCAGACAATAGAGATGATGATCCTGATGCTATTGAGTTCCGTCAAGGTACTGAGATCAATCGCATGACAGCCCTGTAATCCATGCATGCTTTCAGAATGCGTCCTGGCATAACCAGGCCCGAGAGATACAGACACCTGCAGTGTTTGGTCAGGCAATTGGAGCAACATCCTCGGTGACGCATTTATCAAGCAGATGAGATTCGATTGTGTGTTTCCAGTGTTCACAAGCGTATAGCATGCTTAATTCGATTGCGTGATCCCAGTTTTCACAACAAGCCCACAACACGCTTATTCGATTGCGTGATCCCTGTTTTCCCACCAATCCTACAGCACTCTTAATTCGATTGCGTGATCCCAGTTTTCACAAACCTACATCACTCTTAATTCGATTGCGTGATCCCAGTTTTCATAATAAGCCTACATGATGCTTAATTCGATTGCGTGATCCCTATTTTCACAACAAGCCTACAGAATGTTAAATTCGATTGTGTGATTCCACTTTTCACAACAAGCATACATCACGCTTAATTCGATTGCGTGATTCCACTTTTCACAACAATCCTACAGCACGCTTAATTCTGGTAGAACTCGATAGCCCCCCCCTCCACCCTACAAAAAATGAAAGAAAAAATCCCACAGTAAATTGTTGAACTCGCTGGGATCTGAATGCATTACCTGTAAGTCACTAGTTGATTGTGGCAACCACATCAGCATGTCGCCTGGATTTTCGGTCAATTTCAGTTGTTTTCTCGTACTTTAATGCTGCATCACATGCGTGCGTGCGCGCGCGCGCCACACACACACACACACACACACACACATACACACACACACACACACGTATACACACGCGCGCACGCACGCGTGCGCATTGTCGTCACCATCACCACCACCTTCAGCAACTTGCTGTTGGATGGTGTGAAAGAACTTGCATAAGTCAAAAGTGGCATGAAATTAAAATGGAAAAGAGAAATTGGAAATGTTGGTCTTTGAAAGTTAAGAAGAAACACCATGATGCTGCGGATGGGACCCAGAGCACCAATGCCCCGCCACTCTCCGGACAATCACCTCCCAAGCTCCCGACACCACTTGATAGTCAAGCAAAGGGGTGGGGGCTGTCCCTGGATTGCATGATCCATCTGGACCCAGTCATCAGTTACCGTCTTTACAAACCGAACGGCAGCGTGGGGAGATAACAAACCCCGGGACATAGCCACATAGCGCACCAACCACGTCCAGCCCAGCCTCTGGACCAAGAGAGGATGGAAGACATCTCTCTTGCCCCACTTTGGTCTTCATCTCTTTTGGGTAGCCCTTCCTGCTAACAACTCGCATAGCTGCCAGCTCCTTTCCCCTTACTGTAGTCTCGACAGTTAGCAGTCGGATGCTCCTCCTAACGTCGTCTAACTTCAAGCTCACAGGGGTTGTTTGAACGGCAGCAAAAATGGCCAGGGACGGTGCTCCAGACAAAAGTGGCATTAAACTGAAATGCAAAAGAACTCTTGGAAATGTTGGTCCTTGGAATACAAATAGTATATCTCATACACGGGAAAAAAGCCTAAATGCATGTTTTATATTAACAAGGAATAATTCCACAGCTCTTTAATTATATTAACAAGGAATAATTCCACAGCTCTTTATTATTTGGCATTCGTTAAGGAGTTAGTACATGTGATTACTGTGTGGATTAAGTATTGTGTGTATGCGTGTATGTGTGTGTGTGCGTGTGCGTGTGCGTGTGTGCGTGTGTGTGTGTGAATGTGTGTGGGTGGATGCGTGCGTCCGTGTGTGTGTGTGTGTGTGTGTGTGTGTGTGTGTGTGTGATATGCTGCTGTCAGGACTGTGTCCTGCTGGAGCTGTTACCTACTTTGCTGATGAAGTGGACAAGCACTATTTCTACCAGTGTGTGCCCCTGGGTGGAGGCATCCACAAAGCAGTCCTCATGAAGTAAGTGTTTATAGCATACCTCATGAAGTAAGTGTTTATAGCATACCCCATGAAGTAAGTGTTTATAGCATACCCCATGAAGTAAGTGTTTATAGCATACCTCATGAAGTAAGTGTTTATAGCATACCTCATGAAGTAAGTGTTTATAGCATACCTCATGAAGTAAGTGTTTATAGCATACCCCATGAAGTAAGTGTTTATAGCATACCCCATGAAGTAAGTGTTTATAGCATACCCCATGAAGTAAGTGTTTATAGCATACCTCATGAAGTAAGTGTTTATAGCATACCCCATGAAGTAAGTGTTTATAGCATTCCTCATGAAGTAAGTGTTTATAGCATACCTCATGAAGTAAGTGTTTATAGCATACCTCATGAAGTAAGTGTTTATAGCATACCTCATGAAGTAAATGTTTATAGCATACCTCATGAAGTGTTTATAGCATACCTCATGAAGTAAGTGTTTATAGCATACCTCATGAAGTGTTTATAGCATACCTCATGAGTGTTTATAGCATACCTCATGAAGTAAGTGTTTATAGCATACCTCATGCAGGAAGTGTTTACAGCATACCTCATGAAGTAAGTGTTTATAGCATACCTCATGAAGTAAATGTTTATAGCATACTTCATGAAATAAGCGTTTACAGCATACCTCATGAAGTGTTATAGCATACCTCATGAAGTGTTATAGCATACCTCATGAAGTAAGTGTTTATAGCATACCTCATGAAGTAAGTGTTTATAGCACACCTCATGAAGTAAGTGCTTACAGCATACCTCATGAAGTAAGTGTTTATAGCATACCTCATGAAGTGTTTAAAGTATACCTCATGAAGTAAGTGTTTATAGCATACCTCATGAAGTAAATGTTTATAGCATACCTCATGAAGTAAGTGTTTATAGCATACCTCATGAAATAAATGTTTATAGCATACCTCATGAAATAAGTGTTTACAGCATACCTCATGAAGTAAATGTTTATAGCATACCTCATGAACTAAGTGTTTATAGCATACCTCATGAAGTGTTTATAGCATACCTCATGAAGTAAGTGTTTATAGCATACCCCATGAAGTAAATGTTTATAGCATACCTCATGAAGTAAATGTTTATAGCATACCTCATGAAGTAGGTGTTTATAGCATACCTCATGAAATATGTGTTTATGGCATGTCTCATGAAGTAAGGGTTTACAGCATACCTCATGAAGTAAGTGTTTATAGCATACCTCATGAAGTAAATGTTTATAGCATACCTCATGAAGTAAGTGTTTACAGCATACCTTATAAAGTGTGTATAGCATACCTCATAAAGTGTTTATAGCATACCTCATGAAGTAAGTGTTTACAGCATACCTTATAAAGTGTGTATAGCATACCTCATAAAGTGTTTATAGCATACCTCATGAAGTAAGTGTTTATAGCATACCTCATGAAGTAAGTGTTTTTAGCATACCTCATGAAGTAAATGTTTATGGCATGTCTCATGAAGTAGGTGTTTATAGTATACCTCATGAAATAATGTGTTTACAGCATACCTCATGAAGTAGGAGTTTATAGCATACCCCATGAAGTAAGTGTTTACAGCATACCTCATGAAGTAAGTGTTTACAGCATACCTCATGAAGTAAGTGTTTACAGCATACCACATGAAGTAAGTGTTTTTAGCATACCTCATGAAGTAAATGTTTATGGCATGTCTCATGAAGTAGGTGTTTATAGCATACCTCATGAAGTAAGTGTTTATAGCATACCTCATAAAGTGTTTATAGCATACCTCATGAAGTAAGTGTTTATAGCATACCTCATGAAATATGTGTTTTTAGCATACCTCATGAAGTGTTTATAGCATACCTCATGAAGTAAGTGTTTATAACATACCTCATGAAGTGTTTATAGCATACTTGATGAAGTGTTTATAGCATACCTCATGAAGTAATTTTTGTAGCATGCCTCATTTACATAAGCGTTTATATGATACCTTATGAAGTAATTGTTTATAGGATACCTCATGAAGTAGGAGTTTATAGCATACCTCATGAAGTAAATGTTTATAGTATACCTCATGAAGTAGGTGTGTATTGCATACCTCATGAAATAAGTGTTAATAGCATACCTCATGAAGGAAGTGTTTATAGCATACCTCATGAAGTAAGTGTTTACAGCATACCTCATGAAGTAAGTGTTTATAGGATACCTCACCTCCCTAAAGTTCTAAAACGTCGACGTTTAATTTTCACATTTCTATCTCGACATTTTCCAGTTTTCCCTTCTGGAGCATTGTCCTTACATTCCATTTTGCTGTTCTTAGATCTTAAACCTGACAGCGGCAGCTTGATTACAGTCTGGTGTCACCTGCTGAACATGACTTCAGGAGAAAGGTGCTCCAGTGGAGCTCCTATTCACGTCATTCACTTGTCTTCTATCTATACTTTGGGTCATGACATTCTTGGGAGAATATGACGGTGGTTTCCCGTTGCGTTCCATCGATTTTTGTATGGACCTCTCTGCTAGCCTTTGTTGTTCCCATGACTACCCACAAGGCAGTGGGGGCTTTAGGCAGGTTTTATGGCGCCTCCCTTCACTGAAACGATTCCTTCTTTGAGCATACGAAGCGTTTAATGGCACCTCTATGCTACCAGATGTACTCCTCGCTCTCCAAGGTTGCCACCATTTGGTTCGCGACTGCTAAGCAGCTAACCTTCACATCTGGAGATCCTTTTGCTATCCACCACCTGGGCTCGCGCTGGGTTGGGTATGGTAACTCACACTATAGCCGTAGTGATCGCCATGTAAAATTATTTAAGGTTTGCTGTACTATGAACTTCTAAGTATATTTTTTTAAAAACACAATCAATTGAAAAATTTGAATGATTGAGGAAGCTTTTTTCCAGACCTCAGACGTTTTTTTTTCTTCTCCGAACTCCATATGTCTGAATCATACAACAAGTTTAATTAGACATAATGCTACCGATTTTGAAGAACAAGGTCTCCCAACAGTGTAAAAATCGCTACTCACAGTTCCGTAGCTTTCGATGGCGTTCTCGCCATCTTCGTCAGCGCTCTAATGCTGTCTGCGTGAATCTCTACTCAGATCTCGCGAACATGGGATGAACCCAGTTCACGAGATCGAATCAGAGAATGGTACACCGGGGGCAGGTGTAACGGCCCCGGTCCCTGTTGAGCGGGGGGTTGGTGGCTGCGATGTAGATGGCCTCCTTGACTCCTCGCTGGAACCACTTATTTTCTCTGTCCAGGATGTTGACATTGTCCGCACTGAATTGATGTTTTTCGGCGTGTAGGTGAGCTCCTACTGGAGAAGAGTCCCTCTTGTGTTCTGTTAGTCTCTTCTGAAGGGGGCGTTCAGTTTCACCGACATAATGTTGGTTACAGTCCTGGCAGTCTATTCTGTATATAATGCCAGCTTTGTCGAGTTTGCTGGTTTTGTCCTTGGGGGTGACCAGCTGGCTGCGTATGGTGTTGGAAGGTTTGGAATGTACAGCCACCCCCAGTTTTTCTGATCTTTCTGGACAGAGCGTCACTCACACCTCCTACGTATGGGATGGTGATGTGTCCCTTGCGCTGGTGTTGTTTCACTGGCTGTTGGGATGCGGTGTTGGATTTCCTGCCTCCCGGGCTGTTCCAGGCCCACTTTTTGTAGCCCGAGATGGTGAGCACTTTTTTCAGGTGGTTTGTCTCCTTGTCTTTTGCCTCTTGGGTACTGCATATGGTGTTAGCTCTGTGGGTAAGGGTTCGAATCACTCCCAGTTTGTGTTCAAGGGGCTGGTGGCTGACAAACTGTAAATATTGGTCCGTATGAGTTGGTTTACGGTAGACCGAGAAGGATAGAATGCCATCAGTTCTGGTGATGAGGGTGTCCAGCATGGCTATGGAGTTGTTCTGTTCCACTTCCCTCGTGAATTTGATGGCTGGGTGTTGGTTGTTCAGATGTTCTGTGAACTGTTCGACCAGTTGCTGGGGGAGGATAGTCATGGTGTCGTCTACGTAGCGCCCCCAGTATCGTGGTGGGGAGTGGAAAGAAGCCAATGCTTTCTCTTCAAAATCCTCCATGAACAGGTTGGCTACTATTGGGCTTACTGGGGAGCCCATGGCTGCTCCTTCTTTTTGTTGGTAGAATTCACCTTGGAAGGTGAAGTAGGTGGTGGTGAGGCAGCAGGACAAGAGTTCACATACGTCGTCCACTGTGAGAGATGTACGTTGGTGGAGGGTTTGGTCGTTTTGTAACCTTCGGCGTATGATCTCTATGCTTCCTTTCACTGGTACGCTGGTAAATAGGGCAGAGACATCATATGACACAAGGAGTTCATCATGAGCGAGGGTGTAGTTACTCAGTTTTTCCACTAGGTCAGCACTGTTGTGGATGTGATGATCTGTGTGTCCTACGAGAGGTGATAGGATGTCCGCCACAAATCTAGCCGTCTCATACATGATGGAACCTCTGGATGCGACTATGGGACGGAGGGGACTTCTTTCTTGTGGACTTTGGGTAGACCATAGAACTTGGGGACGTCGGACACAGTTGGGTATAATTTCCTGTACTGTTCTAATGACAGGCGGTCCGTCTCTTTCAGGCGTTTCAGTGTGTCTTTCAGTTTGTTGGAAAACTTGGAAGTAGGATCTTTCTTGAGGCGTTCATATGTTGTAGTATCTTCCAGAAGTTTGCTTGCCTTCTCATAGTACATGGGTCTAGGCATGATGACTGTGGCACGACCTTTGTCAGCTGGTAGGATCATCGTGGCGTGTTCGTTCTTTAAATCCGCCAGAGCCCGTCTTTGGTCCGGTTTAAGTTGGATTTCGGTAGTTTGGCCTGTTTCATGATTCTGACACAGTCTGATCTTAAGTGTGTGGCTTCTTCTGAATTAGGGCCAATATACCTGCAAGCTGTTTCAATGCTTGTGATGAGGTCTACCACTGGAAGCTTGTTAGGGGCTACGGCGAAATTTAGTCCTTTCTCTAGTACTTCCTGTTCAGGTTTAGTGAGTTGGCGATCTGATAGATTGATCACCCACCTCTCTTTGGTCTTTCTTTTTGTTTCTTCCGGTACAGGTGTAATCTCGCTTTTGTCATTCTGTTGTCTCCTGTTGTTTTTTGTTGCTAGAAGTTCGAATTTCTTTCGATGGCGTTGGCGTACTTTGTCCCATTCTATTCGTCGTGTGTTGTTTAGCCACTCTTTGATTTCGGAGAGCATAGCATCTGGTAGTGTGCTAGAGCTCAGTCTTTCCTCGAGGTCTTGGATTTTTCCTTCCAGACAAGTGATGCGGGTGTTGATTTGCTTGATGCGTTCGTTCATGAGTGCTCGTTGTGCCTGATTGATGATATTATTTGCTGCTGTTCCTTTCATCGGAGTTTTGATTTTTAGGCTGGTGGGAAAGACGCCGTGATGTTTGCAGTGCAGTGTGAAGTGTAGATGGTTCCTGAACTTCGCTAGGGAGCGGTGTAATTTCTCTGATTCACGAAAGGTAGTGATGATCGTCCGATCGTAATCGCGAATGAGACGTAGGGGAAGTTTCAACAGTTGGGGGGTAGACATAATGCTACCGATTTTGAAGAACAAGTTTAATTAGATTCGTGTATCCAACAACTTCAAAAACAAATCCTAGTGAATTAAAATGTAATCTGTTCAGTTTACCAACAACACTGAAGTCAGCAAGTTTTGACTCTGCTTGCGAAACCGTGGCATGCATAGCTTAAACTTTATATTGTTCAAAACGATATCACCAATATCAGCATGAATTTATCACAATCATGTTTGTACTGTTAAAAAAGGAAGCACATATCTGTAGTTGTCCCAAACCTACATTTTCTAAATATTATAACATTGCTCTTATCCATGCTGGCTTTTAGCTGCAGTTAAAACTGTCTTCTGTACAGACTTCAGCTGTGTCTGTAAAGGAACCACAGCTTCTGATATCATCATCATCATCAGGTGCCTTGCCGCATGGCGTTGGCGATCATGGACTTCCATCTGTCTCTATCTCTTGTTGCCTCAAGCATCTCCTCCACCCTCTTTGTCCTCAGCCACCCTGTAAGTCCGTCTAGCATCTTCTCCCTGGGTCTACCCGGTGCTCTCTTTCCCTCCAGCTTTCCTGTTGTGACTAGGTGCTCCAATTCCCCTTTCCTCATAAAATGGCCAATAAATGTCGCCTGTCTTTTCCTAATCTTCCTTATGAATGATCTACTTGTGTCTGCCTCCATCAAGACTGTCTCTTTTGTTTTCTTTGCTGTGCATGGAACTCTTAACATCCTTCTTAGAAACCACATCTCGGCTGCCTCAATCTTGTTTGGCTTTGCTTGTTGACTGTCCACGCCTCACAACCGTATAATAGTATTGGTTCTATATAACATTCAAGAACTCTCTTCCTGATGTTAATTGATAGGCACATCAGAAATAGCCAGCAGAATCGGCCATGCCAAAACAGCATTCAAGAAGATGAAAAGCTTCTGATAACAAAACAAAATCATTACAAACAATAGAATGAATTAGTCAATGACTTCTTCGCAGTCTTGCACCATGCCTTCCATTATTACGTCAAGTTAATTTGTAAACAAGAGGAAAAAACTGGACAATGGACTACACACTTTTCCTTCTTTCACACCATTCGTACAAATAATATAGTATGTGTATGTGTTCCGTGCCACACTCTTGATGTTACAACGGTACACAAACTTTCAATATACATTTTGTACAGTGTTTCACTACTTTACGCCAAACAATATTTTAAATGTTATCGAATACTTTTCTAAAGTTCGAAAAAGCTTCACACTATTTTATCTTAAAGATAAACTGCTTTTGAAAGACTTATGCTTACGTAAATCAACTGTTGAAGTTAGGGTCAGTGTGACATTTACCCTTAATATTGTTGCGTTCAGGAGAGAGAGAGAGAGAGAGAGAGAGAGAGAGAGAGAGAGAGAGAGAGAGAGAGAGAGAGAGAGAGAGAGAGAGAAAAACAATTCCAAACTGCCAACCGGCCTGTAAATGCAGGTGTTCTTCCGGGACTGAGTGGAGCCAGAGTTACCTCACGTGCATACATGAGACAACTTCCAGTACCATCTCCACCTCCACCCACCACCACCACCACCTACCACCACCACTGCTGTTCCTAGCTGCGAACATGGTTATTTGACTGTTAGCCAAGACTACTGCAGGTATGAGTGACATTTCATTTTTTTTGTAGGGCTACATTTTTTCCCCAATCGTTTCACTTTGTTATGCAAAATCAAACGCCAGCAAAAAACAAAAACAAAATGTCATTCACGATAATATAAAGTCATATACGGTGTAAACATCCAGCAATGTTCACTCGCAAACACAATGACACGCACACAATCGTACATCATAATATTTCAGGCATGACATATTCATGATAAACATTATGCCAAACTTAGTGCATGTTAGAAAACAACATATTTTCCACTGAGAAAGCAGTTGCATATAATTGCTTTAATCAATATTGAATGAAACTGGACAAGCAAGAGTTCATTCTGGCATGGCATTACTGTTTTGAATCTGTGTTTAAACCTGCTTGGATAACAGAAGACATTTGTGTCCTGAGGGAGAGAACCGGAAACCTTTCTCATAATGCTGACCCCAGTAAAATGTTAAAGTGTTTACCACTTTGTTCACCCATGACCTCAGGTTTACAGGACCACCGATATGTCCTGTGGCTGATAACAGATACAGTCAGAAGACATTAATTTGTGTACTGAGGGAGAGAACCCGAAACTTTTCTCATAATGCTGTCTCTGGAGCAATGTTAAAGTGTCTACCACTGTATTCCACCCTACGACCTCATGTTTACAGGACCACCGATATGTCCTGTGACTGAGTCATTATGTGCATAAGGGACGTCTAAAGTTCTGGTCACCTGAGTTCACATGGTAGATCTTTTGACCATGAGCTTAGGAGGAGCGGGGTGGGGGAATGGTGGTGGTGGTGGTGGTAACTTTTAAGATAACCTAAGTCGAGGTCTACG
The DNA here is from genome assembly GCA_030674185.1 of Monoplex corrugatus. NCBI lineage: Eukaryota > Metazoa > Mollusca > Gastropoda > Littorinimorpha > Ranellidae > Monoplex > Monoplex corrugatus. The sequence goes on from JAPXFY010000028.1 coordinate 47,397,403, forward strand.
GCCTTCTTGCAAACCATGGTAACATAACATAACACTAATGCCTACAAAGTCATCTGCATCAGATGAGAATGGAGCAAGCCCATACAGTACTAGGTCCCTTCACGATGGAACAGTGCCAGATTCTGCACCTCATCAGGATCAAGTGGTGTGACAGGAGACATGGCCAAATACAACTTCTCTCACCATCAGAGCTTCATGGCAACCAGACGGAACTGGGGGGGGGGGGGGGGGGGGGGGAAGAGGGGAGTGTCACATTTACGCCAGATTTTTGTCAGATAATATACACAGCAAAGAAAAGAAGAAAATGACACATCCCTTATGTTCGTTGTTGCCTGACCTTATCGTTTATGTTTGTTTTTCAGTCAATACCTGCAGTGTGTGCACGGCACACAAGCGTCCACGCTTTGCAATCCTGGCACGACGTTCAACGCCACCATAATGGTTTGCCAGAACGGTGACGACAACTGTTAAAGCGACCAAGACTGAAGTAATCTGGATCTGGGCTACCCTGCCATGCCTGGAGAATGGTACAGTGAGCGAAGACATGGACCATAGATATAAATATCATCCAACTAGTCATAGATACAACATCACCAAGACTGGACCATAGATACAAACATCACCAATACATGGACCATAGATAAATACACCAAGAAAAGGACATAGATACAAACATCACCAAGACATGGGACCATAGACTAGCAAATTACATCACAGACATAGACATGATATAATCATAGACCAATAGATACAAACATCACAAGACATGGACCATAGATACAAACATCATCAAGACATGGACCATAGATACAAACATCACAAGACAAGGACCATAGATACAAACATCACCAAGACATGGACCATAGATACAAACATCACCAGACATGGACCATAGATAAACATCACAAGACAGACCATAGATATAAACATCATCAAGACATGGACCATAGATACAAACATCACCAAGACATGGACCATAGATACAAACATCATCAAGACATGCATAGATTACATCAAGACATAGACCTAGATAAACATCACCAAGACATGGACCATAGATATAAATATCATCAAGACATAGACCATAGATACAAACATCACCAAGACATGGACATAGATATAAACATCATCAAGACATAGACCATATTAAAATATCAACATAGATACAAACATCACCAAGACATGGACCATAGATATAAACATCATCAAGACATAGACCATAGATACAAACATCACCAAGACATGGATCATAGATATAAACATCATCAAGACATGGACCATAGATACAAACATCACCAAGACATGGATCATAGATATAAACATCATCAAGACATAGACCATAGATATAAACATCATCAAGACACAGACCACAGATATAAACATCATCAAGACATAGACCATAGATATAAACATCATCAAGACATAGACCATAGATATAAACATCATCAAGACATGGATCATAGATATAAACATCATCAAGACATAGACCATAGATATAAACATCATCAAGACATGGATCATAGATATAAACATCATCAAGACATAGACCATAGATATAAACATCATCAAGACATAGACCATAGATATAAACATCATCAAGACATAGACCATAGATATAAACACATCAAGACATAGACCATATATATAAACATCATCAAGACATGGACCATAGATATAAACATCATCTCTGTACTCGCCAACGCCAAGCGACAGGGCACATAGTGATGATGATGATGATGATGATGCAAAAGACAAAGAATGAATGGACAACACACACACACACACACACACACACACACACACACCACACACACACACACACACACACACACCGCGCGCGCGCGCGCGCGCACAAGCGTATGGCCCAGCAGGAGAAAATGACAAATATACCCATCTGCCATATTCATCCTGTTGGACGACGATACGTTTGAGAAGTTGTCTACCGTTTTTATTTTGTTCTGTGTTCTGCAGTTAGTCTTTGTTGTCTTTTGTTTACGCGTAACAAAGGCTAGTTTGCTGAAAATTTGCACTTGTCTTGTTTTGTTGTATTAAATACACGTTCTAATTCTATTTTTGTATCTTTTTTCTGGTTCGTATTTGCTTAAACACTAGCAGTCACTTTGATTCAGATTTCCAAGACTCCACAACATCTCTCTGTCATGTCTTATCGACCAAAAACACTACAATACTGATCTATCTATAAGCTGACTCAAAACGCTCAGACCATTCTAAAACATCACTAATCTAAAGTACCATTGCAATTTGTATAGAATATTGTAAATACAATCATACAAATCATTGCTTTGTTTTCGGTTTCTTTTGCCACTTTTTTTTGTTTCATAGAGAGTGATCAATATATCTGATATCTTTCTTAAAAGTGGTATCACTCTAAAACTGCTTGATGTGAGATTTGTAAATATTGTCATTTTTCAAACAAAAAAAAAAAGTTGTTCTTAGGATGTATAGACAACGTTGAGGTATCTTGTTTTCTTTACAAAAGGTTTTGATGATACGTATCAATACTGTTGTACTACGTTTGATAGTATTTTTGTCTTCATCACTGCCATGTTATGAAGTTTAGAGTTCATTCAAGACAGATTCATCGAACTCGGACAAGTGCGTATGTGCTCAACCCAAAATCTGCCAGCCTGTGAAAAACTATGCCATGCCAAGGTTTTGAAATGGTGAAGGGGAAGACAGGGAGGGGGGGGGGGGGCAGGGACTTGTTGAAGCATTCGAATGGGCTGGAAATACCCCCCCCCCCTCCATTTATTATTGTTTTTTTTTTGTGGGCTGAGATTAATTAAAGTCGAGGCATCAAATCTTGAATTTACGGCTCTGTTACATTTATAATCATGATGATATTTTATTTACTACATGCCTCTGTTACATTTATAATGATGATACTTAAGTTTCTAACAGGAGAAGTTATTAGCTAAAGGTCTATTTTTTTTTTCAAATTTGTCATTGCTTGCATACAGTGTTTTCACGTTTCCATAAGCCAGCTTCTGACACGATTTACATGATTTTTTTACGTACATATTAGGTATTCAGCATGCATACACACACAAAGGGGGTTAACCTTTTGACTCCCGCACCCTATCCATCAACTGCAAAAAAACCAAAAAAACTTAACCTTTTGACTGCAAGAAGCTGGTGAACAGGGTGAGGTGAGAGAGTCAAAGGGTTAAATTTTTTTGCTTTGGTAGCATGGTTGACGATACAGGATGCTGGTGGACGGGGTGCGGGAGTCAAAGGGTTAGGACACTAGCAGGGATGCACACATGTTGATCAAGGAGATCGGAAAAAGTCTCCGCCGTTTACCCACCAGACGGAGCTATCTCGATGGATTGAAGATAGCACCTTCCTACTGAAAGTTCCCACGTTCATCTAGATTACTGCGCCCGTCAAGCGTCAAGAAATAGTCCGCCTGCTACTGCTATCTGTTCTTCTGTATGTGCATAGAAATCACTACTGGGATTTTTTTAAAACAAGTTTTGTTTTTAATTGATGATGCAGATCAATACGACTTTACATTACTTGAATTTGATTTACTTGCTGTTTTGTTATGATTGATTGATTATGTATGTAAATGTGTTCCGCAGAAAAATTGTACAGCTTGCTATCCACAAAACGCTCATTACATCATCACCTGGAGCCTCTGACCTCCAATTTGAGCTTTTAGCATTTCTTTTCCAGAATTGAGAACCAATTTATTTGCCATAAGACCCAAAGATACGGCTTATTAGACACAAATTCGTTACACTAAGATGATGTATGGCAGTTTATGATGAGATACGGCAATAAGACATTAATTCGTCATACTAAGGTAATATGGCAGTTTATGATAAGATACGGCAACAGGACACAAATTCGTTACACTAAGATAATATGGCAGTTTATGATAAGATCCGGCAATAGGACACAAATTTGTTACACTAAGATAATATGGCAGTTTATGATTTCAACATTTAAAGATTTCATATCTCATAAAACATCACCATCATCATCACCATCATCACCGTCATCATCATCATTATATCATCATATTCAGTGGGAAAATAACTGCATAAATGACTCGGAATCTGTTCAATTTTGGCCACATGCAGGCAATCATAGACATATTCTGCATGCAGCATCTTATGGCAAATTACCTTTCTTAAATAACTCAAATGGATTCTACGTCATGGATCTAGAGGGACGGGTTGTTGAAGGCGTGTATCTTTGACATCTTTTTCATTAGTTTCAGTCCCGTTATTTTGTATCTGATACAGTTATCCTTTAAATGAAGTTCATCTTCAGTAACACCACCACCTGTGTATTCCCTACGTTCTCTTGGATTGTTTGTGTATCTGCGTCTCTCAGTTTGCAGATCATGTACGCTCACTCCAAGCCTACATAACACGTTTCTCTCATTAGTTCCCTGATTAGATTCGTTTAATGTTTTCACCTTTAATTTAAAACTATTATTATCATGTGTACTCGGCTGGGACCCTAAATTGAAGTCAGGCTGAGAACTATCTGTTGATTTTTATGCATCTAGGGTGTTGACATTATTGCGAAAACGACTGTCTTTTACAGTTTCTTTTAACACAAAAGTCCAGTGACCAAGTACAGTTTTACATCTGAATGATAAAGTAGAGACTAATGACCATCATTGTCACACAGTAGTTTGTTTTTGTTTTGAAAATGGCCCCTGAAATCTTTTGTTAAACAAACGTGCGAACAGATCATAGCCTTACATTTATAGGACGTTTTGTGAGGAAAGGGGAATTAGAACACTAAGTCACAACAGAAAAGCTGGAGAGAAAGAAAACACCAGGTAGACCCAGGGAGAAACTATTGGACGGACTTGCAGTGTGTCTGAGGATAGAGAGGGTGGGAGATGTACTTGCAGCGACAAGGGGATAGATTCGTGTGCAGGGCCATGATCGCCAACTCCATGCGGCAGGGCACATGATGATGATGATGATGATGATGATGATGATGATGATGATGATGATGATGAGCCATTGGGCACTGATATAATTTACAGGATTTTACTCAGCATATTTGGTATTTGGCATGCCTATTCAGACAATGAGGGTTTAAATTCAGGCAGGTCCTCAAACGTATTGATCTGAAAGAAGGAGGAAAATCTCCACCCTTTGCCCATCAGGCGGAGGTGTACAGGTGGATCGGATCTAGGACCTTCCATGTTCACCCACCTGACTGCCACCCCCGTTCTTTGGCAACCACGCTCGATGTTGGCGTTAGGGAGCTAGTGCTCTGTCCACAACGCTGTCCTATTATCCTCCCCACCTGTTTCCAATCTACAAAATAAACTACATGTGGCCCACTCTGTCAAAGAAGGTCAGTAAACAGAGTTTGACCTTTTGAGGATTTCAACACTAATGCAAACAACAGTTCCTTGCTTTTTTTAAATTTTATTTTGTAAATCATATTGAGTCAGGAACTGTTGAGGATCCAGAAATTGTCAGAAATTGGATTTCAAAAATCGGCACGAACATCCCAACAACAGGCTTCAGAATCCATTTTAAGAGCTACAGGTTGACAATTGTTACACATGTCATTTACATATAACCAATATTATTACAGCGGAAGGCTGATGAAATACCAGTATAAAATATAGACTAGGTAAAATATAGTCTAGGTAGAGCCTCAGGACCTGGCCAGCTCATGGGTTTATGTACAGGCTTAAGGCTTGTGCCATGATTGTCATACACATGACACCTGTGATGTTAATGCACATGGAATTCGTTCCGAGCGAGGAGACGTCATCTTGAGAAATTGAAACAATCTTGATCATGCTCCCTACGTCATTCAGATAATAATAAAAGTATAGCTGGTCACTGAACGTTTGTCGGCTATGACTCAGCACGCATATCGGTCGTTTTCAGCAAGTACGTAATAACCCTAAATGCACGAAAACCCCAACAATTTTACATAGTTCAGACTATCTGTAAGACTTCAGCCTACTACACATAGTAGGAAAATTACTCTCAACACTGATAACGCTAAAAGCTCAAAATGGAGGTAGTAGGGGACATGGATGATGTTTAATTCTATTGTGATAAACATGTTGTACGACTTTCTTGTTCGTGATGTTTAATTCCATTGTGATAAACATGATGTACGACTTTCTTGTTTGTGATTTTAATTCATTGTGATAAACGTGATGTACGACTTTCTTGTTTGTGATGTTTAATTCATTGTGATAAACATGATGTACGACTTTCTTGTTTGTGACGTTTAATTCATTGTGATAAACGTGATGTACGACTTTCTTGTTTGTGATGTTTAATTCCATTGTGATAAACATGATGTACGACTTTCTTGTTTGTGATGTTTAATTCCATTGTGATAAACATGATGTACGACTTTCTTGTTTGTAATGTTTAATTCATTGTGATAAACGTGATGTACGACTTTCTTGTTTGTAATGTTTAATTCCATTGTGATAAACGTGATGTACGACTTTCTTGTTTGTAATGTTTAATTCATTGTGATAAACATGATGTACGACTTTCTTGTTTGTGATGTTTAATTCATTGTGATAAACGTGATGTACGACTTTCTTGTTTGTAATGTTTAATTCTATTGTGATAAACGTGATGTACGACTTTCTCGTTTGTTGTGTTTAATTCCATTGTGATAAACATGATGTACGACTTTCTTGTTTGTGATGTTTAATTCATTGTGATAAACATGATGTACGACTTTCTTGTTTGTGATGTTTAATTCATTGTGATACACATTATGTACGACTTTTCTGTTTGTTGTGTTTAATTCATTGTGATAAACATGATGTACGAATTTCCCGTTTGTGATGTTAACCTACTGTGATAAACACGATGTATGACTTTCCCACTTGTGATAAACAGTTTAATTCTATTGTGATAAACATGATGTACGACTTTCCCGTTTGTGATGTTTAGTTCTATTGTGATAAACATCGAGTACGAATTTCCCATTTGTGGTGTTTACTTGTATTGTGATAAATATGATGTACGACTTTCCCGTTTGTGATGTTTAGTTCTATTGTGATAAACATCGTGTACGAATTTCACATTTGTGGTGTTTACTTGTATCGTGATAAAGATGATGTACGACTTTCCCGTTTGTGATGTTTAATTCTATTGCGATAAACATGATGTACCGACTATGGACTCCTTTCGTGCGAGCCAGTCACAATACCGACGAATTCAAGACATTGACACCTTGCCTTACCAGTAGAAGATGAAAGGTGGTTTTATTTTATACATTTTTTTTCTACTTTTTTTGTTTTTTAGTAGCACGGAAATGAATAAGTTATTTTTCAACATCCATTTTGGACAGTAGAAGACTAACTGTTTCTCATGTGCACGACATTTAATGACTAAAAGGCTGATGGGTTTGGGCAAACACTGTGAGCTGTTTGACTTCAGAAGCTGTCAGCTGTTTGACTTCACAGGCTGATGAGTTTGGGCAAACACTGTGAGCTGTTTGACTTCAGAGGTTGATAAGTTTGGGCAAACACTGTGAGCTGTTTGACTTCAGAAGCTGTCAGCTGTTTGACTTCACAGGCTGATGAGTTTGGGCAAACACTGTGAGCTGTTTGACTTCACAGGCTGATAAGTTTGGGCAAACACTGTGAGCTGTTTGACTTCACAGGCTGATGAGTTTGGGCAAACACTGTCAGCTGTTTGACTTCACAGGCTGATGAGTTTGGGCAAACACTGTCTGCTGTTTGACTTCACAGGCTGATGAGTTTAGGCAAACACTGTCAGCTGTTTGACTTCAGAGGCTGATGAGTTTGGGCAAACACTGTGAGCTGTTTGACTTCAGAAGCTGTCAGCTGTTTGACTTCAGAGGCTGATGAGTTTGGGCAAACACTGTCAGCTGTTTGACTTCAGAGGCTGATGAGTTTAGGCAAACACAAAGACACTGTGAGTTGTTTTGTATATAAGAGCAAACTGAACCGGTGAAGGTTGACTACATTTTTTATGACCGGACTAATTCTTTTTATCGTAGATTAAGAAAATACAGCGACGTTGCTTATTCATGAACGTCATAGGTCAGATTTCACTAACTTGATTTATATATGTGTAAATTATAATAAGATTGTGCCTATTATAATTTCACAAAACAATGATTTATACATTAAAATGACAATTATACCGGCGGACTGGTGGCTGGAAAATCGTAGGCTCCAACTCTCATCAGTGCACAAATTATTGTGGAATGTTTCGACCATGACCGGATTGTATCCAAAGTTGAGATTACTGTCGATTCGTTGGAAAGAGTGAGACCGCACAGTTGAGTCTCATCCAGAATGTTTCATTTATATTTTTTTGCGAAAATTTCTTGACCAAAACCGCAGCTGTCTGTATCTCTCAAGCCTGGTCGACGCTAGGGAGTATTTGTTATGAAAGTAAGGGCACAATACAGCCCCATTGCTCAGTCTCAACCAAGGCTGGAACTCCATAATGATCATCACCTTGATCCCCATTCTCATCATCATAGCATTGTGTGAGGTTGTCCTCACACAGATCTTTTCGGTTCTTCAACACATCTCTACACTCACCGAAACTGAGGTGAGCATGAGAGCTGGCCATGATATTGGCATAATGGAGTTTGTAGTTGTTTGTCCGTGCATTTGTACATATGTGTATATTAACTAAAAAAAAAAAAGGCAAAGAAGAAAAGGACGTTGATACAAGTATCATGTAGAAAATAAGACTCGCACACACACACACACACACACACACACACACACACACACACACACACACACACACACACACACACACATACACACACACCACACACACACACACAATATATATATATACATATCTACATACATAAAAGCATTACCATTGTAGATTAAAAGCAGGGTTAGCAGTAGTAGATTGAAATTCACATAATTGAAGAAAAGAATTGTAACAGATGGTTATGATCTGTTGTGAAAGTGTTCGTTTTTTTTTTTCATTTCAAGCCTTTTTCATTCTGAGTGATATCACACTACTAGAACTGCGTGTTAGAGTGATTTGTTTGTTTGTTGTTGTTGTTTTTGGTTGCATTTCGTTTGAAATAAAGCGTGCTTGTGACTTTGTTGCTGTGATTTTGAAAAAAAAAAGTTTTGTCCTTTCGTTTATTATGTGTCACAATTGCTTTGTCGCCACTGTGAAACTTCAGCTACTCTTTTTCTGAATGTGTGTGTGTTTTTGCTTTTCCATCACTGTGTGTTTTCTACTTGTATGTGTGTATTTTTGTTTCTGTGTCACAGTGTTTTTCTGTTGACTGCATGTGTGTGTTTGTGTGTGTGTGTGTGTGTGTGTGTGTGTGTGTGTGTGTGTGTGCGTGTGTGTGTGTGTTTGTCTATCAAAGTGTGTTTTCTATTGATTGTGTGTGTGTTTGTGTGTGTGTATGTGTGTGTTGTGTGTGTGTTTGTTGTGTGTGTGTGTGTGTTTGTGTGTGTGTGTGTTGTGTGTGTGTTGTGTGTGTGTGTGTGTTTGTCTATCAAAGTGTGTTTTCTATTGATTGTGTGTGTGTTGTGTGTGGTTGTGTGTGTGTGTGTGTGTGTGTGTGTGTGTGTGTGTGTGTGTATGTGTGTGTGTGTGTGTGTGTGTGTGTGTGTGTGTGTGTGTGTGTGTGTGTGTGTGTGTGTGTGTGTGTGTGTGTGTGTCACAATGTGTTTTCTATTGACCGTATATGTGTAATTTGGTTTGTCTATCACCGCGTTATTTTTGTGGAATTTTAGCAAGAGGAAGACTTTGTTGCCGTAGTATCTTTGACGTGCGCTACTTGCAGAACATACCTCACTTTGTCAGTTTATTGGAAAAACAAGCACCCCCCCCCCCACACACACACACAATGTCAACTTAATATGTAACAGAGGAGGTCAAAATAGTCCAGCCGGAACTGCAGCCTCGGACTTCCGGTTTCTCTGGTTTTCCAAGAAAACACTTATCTAGTGGGCCACTACTTCCTTGATCTAAAATAGCCACGGCCTAAATGATAACGGATATCAACGAGACGATCAAGCCATTGTAACAATCTATCTTTATATACACACACTGGATTTGTCATGAAGATAGACAGGTGAACCTCGGTACAGACCCTGTCGACAACGGGAAATGTCCGGATCTATCATGAAAGTAGCACTGACATTACATGATGTATGACAGTTGAGAAAATTTATTATCCCTGCCATGAATTATTACGTATGCCCCTAAACCATCCAGCTCTTCGGGCATACAACACCAGATACTCTGGCTGGAGAGCCAGAGGAAGACCAAGACGACGATGGAGCGACTCCGTGGCAGACACCCTCAGAGCTCCCGAGATGTCCCTTCTCCAGGCCACCCGCCTTGCTGCTGACAGACGACTGTATCTCCCCGCGACGCCCACCGGTACAAGCGGAAGGAAAAAGTAAAGTAAAAGTAAAGTAAGATGAATTATTGTCATTATTCATGTCCGATGGACTGTTAAAAAGTCAATGATAATGTACATGACTTGTATATATCGTAATGCCGTGATCTGGTTGCCATGTCACGAAGCCCTACCCCCACTGTATCCATCCCTATTCCCATGTACCCTTGTGAATGGGCTAAAAGCCTAACACAATAAAACATCTTGTAACTATTGCAGAAAATCCATAGACTCAAACATCTTATTGTCTCGGAGTCCAATCCTACCCTGCAACATATAGTGACTCGTTTGTTGCTCGCCTTAATGCTCCCATCGTTCTGGTGGTGTGGGTATGTCATACACTCCATCCCCTTTCACCATTTCAAGACCTTGCCAATGTTAAGACAAGCTGAGGGACTCTGCCAGATAACTGCTGGCTGATTAAGGTGGTACGCATGTTTAGTTCTTCACAGGGAGAAGACTGGCAGAATGGTTCAGACGTTCGTCTGCCAATAACTGAATTTCAAGGTGCCAGGGTTTGCTCCCCGTTGAGGCCTCGACTTTTCTCCTCAGTTTGACTGGAAAGTCGAACTGAACGTCTAGTCCTTTGCAAGGGGGCGAAAAACGAGTCGGACCTGTTGCCTTCTGGCTGTGCACGTTAAAGATCCCACGGCAGTTGAAAATCATGAAAACCAGGGCATTGCTCCGCTGCTCGGTATAAAACATTGGAAAGGCAGGTTGATTTCCCAGGTCCCAACCGTTGAAGGCCAATTAGCCTTCTTGCCTTTCTAAAGCCTTGATAAAAAATGTGAAAATGAATATGAATATCAATCTAAATCGAGGAGAGGGGACGGGCGCCGCCCTCGTGGTGCTGGACCCGGGAAAAGTTGAGGTCTCTGCCACCTCACTCCCCTACGACCCCAGGATTATGTAACTATCTAGGTAGGACCTCAGGACCGGGCCAGCTCTTGGGTTTATGTGCAGGCTTAAGGCGTGTGCTGTGATCAATCTGGATCTTCTCCGTCACATGGCACCTGTGATTTTAGTGAATATGGAATTCTTTCTGAGCGCGGAGACGTCATCTTGAGAAATTGTAACTGAGGTTCTCCGCGTGTGATGAACCCTTCCTGAACAAACTCCAAATTAAAATATCCCACTCTATTAAATACACTACCTATTGAGCAACCTATCAAGGGATCGTGACCTACTAAAACCACCTGTTAAAGACACTGCCTGCTGAGCCACCCGTTAAAGACATTGCTTACTGAGCCATCTGATAAAGACACTGCCTAAAGACCCACCTAATAGACACTGCCTACTGAGTCACTTGTTAAAGACACTGCTGCTGAGTCACCTTTTACAGACACTGCCTACTGAGTCACTTGTTAAAGACACTGCCTACTAGCACTTTAAAGACACTGCCTACTGAGTCACTTGTTAAAGACACTGCTGCTGAGTCACCTTTTACAGACACTGCCTACTGAGTCACTTGTTAAAGACACTGCCAACTGAGCCACCTATTAAAGACACTGCCTATGAGCCAGCTATTAAAGACATTGCTTACTGAGCCACTATTAAAGACACTGAGTAAAAGCCATATTAAAGACACTGCCAACTGAGCACCTATTAAAGACACTGAGTAATAAGCCACCATTAAAGACACTGCCTACTGAGCCAACTATCAAAGACACTGCCTAATGAGCCACCTATAAAGACACTGCCTAATGAGTCACCTATAAAGACACGCTATTGAGCCACTATCAAAGACACTGCCTACTGAGCCACCTATAAAGACACTGCCTACTGATCCACCTATAAAGACACTGCCTAATGAGTCACCCTACTAAAAGACGCTATTGAGCCACTTATCAAAGCCACTGCTACTAGGCCACCTATTAAAGACACTGCCTACTAAGACACCTATTAAGACACTGCCTATTGAAGCCACTACCTTTTAAAGACACTGCCTACTAAGACACCTAATTAAAGACACTGCCTACTAAGACACCTATTAAAGACACTGCCTACTGAGCCACCTTTTAAAGACACTGCCTACTAAGACACCTATTAAAGACACTGCCTACTGAAGCCACCATTAAAGACACTGCCTACTGAGACCCCCTATTAAAGACACTGCCTACTAAGACACCATTAAAGACACTGCCTACTGACCACCTATTAAAGACACTGCCTACTGACACCTATTAAAGACACTGCCTACTAAGACACAATTAAAGACACTGCCTACTGAACCACTATTAAAGACACTGCCTACTGAACCACCAATTAAAGACACTGCCTACTGAGACCACCTATTAAAGACACTGCCTACTGAACCATCTATTAAAGACACTGCCTACTGAACCATCTATTAAAGACACTGCCTACTGAACCATCTATTAAAGACACTGCCTACTGAAGCCACTATTAAAGACACTGCCTACTGAACCATCTATTAAAGACACTGCCTACTGAGCCATCTATTAAAGACACTGCCTACTGAGCCATCTATTAAAGACACTGCCTAATGAGTCCACCTATTAAAGACACTGCCTACTGAACCACTATTAAGACACTGCCTACTGAACCATCTATAAAGACACTGCCTACGAAAAACCCTCTATTAAAGACACTGCCTACTGAGCCATCTATTAAAGACACTGCCTACTGCCACGTATCAAAGACACTGCCTACTGAGTCATCATTAAGAACACTACCTTCTAAGCCACCTATTAAAGACATGCCTACTAAGACAACCACTGATAGATGATGATAGATGATGTGATGAGACAACGATGACGATGATCGATGATGGACTTTCCCATCGACACGATGGATGAGTAGGCATGCAGGTGTGGGTCATCATGTGGATACTAGACAGATACAAGTGGGTCATCATGTGAATACAAACAGATACAGGTGTGGTCATCATGTGGATACAAGACAGATACAGGTGTGGGTCATCATGTGGATACAAGCAGATACAGTGTGGGTCATCATGTGAGATACAAGACAGATACAGGTGTGGGTCATCATGTGAGATACAAGACAGATACAGGTGTGGGTCATCATGTGGATACAAGACAGATACAGGTGTGGGTCATCATGTGAGATACAAGACAGATACAGGTGTGGGTCATCATGTGAGATACAATACAGATACAGGTGTGGGTCATCATGTGAGATACAAGACAGATACAGGTGTGGTCATCATGTGAATACAAGAAGATACATGTGGGTCATATGTGGATACAATAAGATACAGGTGTGGGTCATCATGTGAGATACAATACAGATACAGGTGTGGGTCATCATGTGAGATACAAACAGATACAGGTGTGGTCATCATGTGAGATACAAAAGATACAGGTGTGGGTCATCATGTGGGATAGAAGACAGATACAGGTGTGGGTCATCATGTGGATACAAGACAGATACAGGCGTGGGTCATCATGTGTGATACAAGACAATCCTGAAGGCACATGCTCTTCCATAGGTGCTGGAAGGGAATGAGTCCTGCAGCCTTCGGTTCTGCTTCGCCCTCCCTCTTATATAGACTAGTAACTGTTGTGCACTGTATGAACGTGACTATGACCTGCATACCCTGCTGTCATTAGCATGTTCAGTTGCAGTGAAAGTCTTCCCACATGGGTGGCATTGATACCAACAGCTCCTGATGTTGGCCTTCAAAATTATCCTTTATCACTCTGTGGGTGTGGGTGTGGGTGTGTGCGTACGTCACGGCTGCATTTTCCCAGCCATTCTGACACCTTCTAGTTAGTACCTTTCTGCCAGCTGGCATCACCTGTGAGTGTTATTTTTAGCCAGGCAGTTTGACCAGAGTTCATCTCTCTTCAGCAGTGCTTAGTAACTGCTGCGATCTTTCGGGAGGGACTGAGTGTAGGAGTGACTGAGATTGGCACAGAGTAGGCCTACTCGAATCTAGGTCAATCTGTAGGCCTATACTTCAATGCGCGCCTGTGCCTCGTCACGGGATGAGTGTGGGTGGTGTGGAGAGTAGAAGTGGAGGGACAGATGCGAGCTATTAATTAGCTGGCAGGGCGGAAACAAAAGTGGCCAGCTAAGGTGTCTCCGATTTGGGCGCCATTGCGTGTGTGTGTGTGTGTGTGTGTGTGTGTGTGTGTGTGTGTGTGTGTGTGTGTGTGTGTGTGTGTGTGTGTGTGTGTGTGTGTGTGTGTGTGTGTGTGTGTGTGTGTGTGTGTGTTGTGTGCGTGTGTTTCTTCGATTCGTGGATGATCAACGAATTTGTCTTCTATGATGTTGAATATTGTTATTGTTGTGAGGTGTGATTGTATGCATAGCCAAAACATTTTCCTTGTGTCTGTGCACTGGGCTAAAACAAAATCTTGTATCTTGTTATCTTGTAGTTGTCTTCCTTGTGGCAGCTCTCTATGCAAGCATCTTCTTCAGGATGTCTTTTTATGCATGCTGTGAATAAACGTGAGCCTGGAGAGGGCTTTTTAAATGTGGGGTTTGTTCAGGCAGGATTCATCACACTCGCACAACTGAACATGGGTACCACCCAAATCTGCCAGCAGTTATCTGCCAGAGTCCCTCAACTTGTCTAGATCCTGGCAAGGTCTTGAAAGGGGAAAGAGGATGGAACGAATGAAATACCAACACCCCCAGAATGATTGGAGCATTAAGGTGAGTAGCAAATAAGTAAATTTAAGTTGCAGGGTAGGATTGAGCTCCGAGAGAATATGATGGGTGAGTCTACGGGTTTTCTGCCATAATGTTTGTATAAAAAGGTAGATTGTTACGATGGCTTGACCATCATGACAATGTCCGTTATTGTCTAGGTCTTGGCTTTGTTTGATTAGAGAGGGAGTGACCCACTCGTCATTATATTCCTGTGCCTTGCCACATGGCATTGACGATCATGGCAAATCTATCTTTTGTCGCTGCAAGTACATCCCCCATCCTCCCTGTCCTCAGCCACCCTGCAAGTCCATCCAATATTTCTCCCTGGGTCTACCTGGTGCTCTCTTTCCCTCCAGCTTTCCTTTTGTGATCAGGTGCTCTAATTTTTCTTGCCTCATAAAATGTCCTAGAAATGTTGCTTGTCTTTTTTCTAATCTTCTTTGTTAATGTTTTTCTTGTGTCTGCCTCCTGTCTTGTATGTTTTCTTTGCTGTCCATGAATTCTCAGCATTCTTCTTAGAAACCACATCGCAGTTGTCTCAATTTTGTTTTGACTTTGAGTGATGACTGTCCACGCCTCACAACCGTACAACTGTATCGGTTCGATCCAACACTCAAGAAGTCTCTTCCTGATGTTAACTGACAGGCATCGGTGAGCCGCTAGATATTCGTTATCATCTAGGCTTTGGCTTTGTTCAGGCGGAAAGGTGGTGGCGTAGAAACTGTGAGAAACTGAAAGTCTGAGGTTAGAATTCTGGCTGGACGGATTTTCGTCCCCTAGCCCTCAGTTATATGTTAAGTGAAGGTTATCTTTCTTTTTTTTAATTGTTGTTTAAAGCCCAGCCGACAGCGCAGAGCCATATCAGGGCTATAACCGCTTCAAAACACACAAAACTTCAATAGGAAAAAAAAAAGAAAAGAAAATTAAGTACATCTATCAATGCATTCGTGCACATAATCTAAGGACATGCCCCCGGCGTAGGACCATTTCATCCGATTTATCACACAGAGGAGATTTAAAAAACACACCTGAATACAAATATAAGCATATATAAAAACAGGCATAAATTACCTAAAATTGCTTCCGCATATCTTACTTCCTTAGACCAAAAATGCACTTAATACATGTACCCAATTATCAATCCGAAGAAAAAGTACGCAAGACTTTATCGAAAAAATACAGGTGAATGGACCATTGAGGCAGAAAATGACAAGTAGAAATGACAGAAAGCAAGGCAACAAGGCAGAAACAAAGAGAGTGACAGGAAAGAGGAAATTTCTAGCACAGAATTTCCAGAAGGTGGGGATACTATTTATACTGAAAGAGCCCTCGGCATCCCACAGAGGAGGGTTGTCTTTCAGATGAGATGATAAAGTCAGGTATTTTGTCCATCATGCACTCACCGCAGGTCAAAGATACCATAGCAACAAAAGTGTAAACCCTGCTAAAATTCCACAAAAGACACACACACCGTGATACAGAAACAAAACTACACACTTACAGTCTATAGACAACACACTGTGATAGACAAACACATTTACACACACATACAATCCATAGACAACACACTGTGAAAGGCAATTCACACACACGTACTGTCAATAGAGAACACAATGAGACGCAGAAACAAAAGTACACATATACAGTCCATAGAAAACATACTCTGATAGACAAATACAAACACACACATAGTCACTAGAAAACACACTGTGATAGACAGATAAACACACACTCATACTGTCAACACAAAACACGCTTTGACAGACAAACAAAAACACATACAGTCAATATAAAACACACTGTGATGGACAAATGTACACACACATACAGTCAATATAAAACACACTGTGATAGACAAACGTACACACACATACACTCAACATAAAACACATTGTGATAGACAAACGTACACACACATACACTCAACATAAAACACATTGTGATAGACAAACGTACACACACATACACTCAACATAAAACACACTGTGATAGACAAACAAAAATAGACACAGTCAAGAGAAAACACATTGCACATTGTGATAGAGAAACAAAAAATATACAGGCATACAGACAATAGTTAACACACAACACTAATAACACTCATAGTGAAAAGACGTCAAATCAAAGAATGAACGAACGAAACAAAACTACACGCATACAATAAAAAACACACACAAAAACGTGGCTTTGCACAATGGCGACGTGTTCTCCTGGGGAAGTGCTGCACGATTTTCAGACAATAAACCCATGGTGACAAGCAATAAACAAAACACCAAATCTCAAGAAATCACAAGAACAAAGTCACAAGCACTAGTATCTTTATTTGCGAAACAAATATGCAAAAGCAAAAACCAAAACAAAACTAACAAAAAAAGCACCCATACCTCCATACACATACTAACAGACGATTATAATTGTGCTGAATCTTTTCTGTGGAATAAAATGCCCTTTTATAATAATAATAATAATAATAATAATAAATTTTATTTATATAGCGCAAAATCTTGATAAAATCAAATCTAAGCCTCAATGGTCCATTCACCTGTATTTATCCGAGAAATTTGCTTATTCTTTCCCCTTTAAAAACCTATCTTACATGTAAAGTCTATCTGTTCCGTGAATGCTTCCATTTGAATTCACTTCGTCCAAGCGGACCCTATCCCTCCGTTTAAATTCACTTCGTCCAAGTGGGCCCTATCCCTCCATTTAAATTCACTTCGTCCAAGTGGACCCTATCCTTCCGTTTAAATTCACTTCGTCCAAATGGACCTTATCCTTCCATTTAAATTCACTTCGTCCAAGTGGACCCTATCCCTATCTTGTTTTTGTGCGTTTTTCTAGTTTGTTGTAAAGGGATGCTGTTGAGAGTGTGCGCACGCTGTGCATTTTATTTATGATTGCATTGTAGAATTATAAGCACCTAGAATACTCCTGGCACACTAGAAACATCATTATCATCATTTATTACTATTATCATTATTATTATTATTATTATCATTATCATCATCATTATTATTACCACCATCACTGAGAGACGTTAAATGAAAAAAAGGAACACAATCATAACCATCTGTTTTATTTTTTTCTGATTATGTGAATTTCAGTCTACTAAGTTACTGCTTGTTGTGCTATTTGTGTGCTGCTACGGTACATGCAGATGTATATTCATATTTTTTGCGTGATCCTCTCGTATCAACTGTCTTTCCTGTAAACTAGGGACGTCTTTGTGTCTGGTCTAAATCACATGAGTCTGGAGTCATTCCGAAGGCATGCATATAATAAACAAAACCAGTGTCGTGCTCTACATCTACGATTATAGATAAAATTTAAAAGCCGTTGATAAATTTCTATGCTATTCACAAAAAGAAACAAAAATCCACTGTCATCTTCCACAGTTAATAAGGTAAGCTGGCAAAGTCTTGAATTGATTCTATAGTGTGACCTGCTCGAACAAAACGATTCAAAAGTCGTGCAGCATGTTGTTCATAGAGAGCTCAAAATATCACCCCGAGGCCTTTGATGTCCATTTTGATTTTTTAGCTTTTTCAGTGTTCAGAACCACTTTTCTTCTACACGTGTTACGTGGAGACCCGACAACGTGGTCTGAACCATCTGAAATATTACTGTTTATGCATAAAGTACACTGGCGTTATCTCTGACTAATTTTTACACTGTGTGTTGAGTCATAGCAGAGACGCAGGTGCACAAACAATCCCAGAGAACGTATGAATTGTTGGTGTTGTTATTGAGGACGAAATTCATTTCCTGGATAACCTATATTAGATAGAGAACACCGAAACTAAAACTGACGAAGAAGATTCGGAAGAATATGTGCTTTCAACAACTGATTGCTTTAAATCCATGATGCTAGATCCTAGTGACTTACTTAAGGAAGGTAAATTTGCAAGTACATGCTACAGAATATGTCTATGATTGCCTGCATTTGGAAATACTGAAAAATCCTGACACATTTTCATGTATGTTTTCCCATATTCTCATACATATTTTCCCATATTCTCATATATATTTTCCCAAGGTGTTGATATGATGATGATGATGATCGTGATGTTTGCGATAACATGAAATGTCAAGTCTTCAAATGTTGAAATCACAAATCGTTTTGTCAGCTTATTAAATCAAATGTTGAAATGATAAATTGTTTTGTCATCTTGTTGCAATCAAATGTTGAAATCATGGATTGTTTGTCAGCTTATTACAATCAAATGTTGTAATCATATCTTGTGTCTTGAAGCCCTATCCTAGGGTCTTATGGCGAATAGACTTGCTCCGAGCTCTGAAAAAGAAAATACTAACATCTCGAAATGGAGGCCACAGGCCCGAGTTGTTGTTCTGAGTCTTATGTGGACAACAAGCTGCACGACTTTGGTCTACCTTCTGTGGAACACACTTATGTATCTACAGTATCAACCATAATACATGTACAAGAGCAAGCAAATCAAATGGCATTATAGTGCAAAAGCGTAGATAGACACCATCAAAGCAAACAACCTTGTAAAAAAAGAAGAAAAAAAAGAAAAAGACACCTCAATGACTTCTTTGCACACACAGAAGGAAGTAAAGACAACAATTCTCAGGCAGCAGGTTGCCCATCTCTTGACTTTGAACGAACACGGTGATGAAGAGGATGAACTTAAGACTTCCAATAGGAAGATCTGGAGTTCGATCCAACAAGACACCTGTGCCTGGTGGATAAAGGGTGGATTTTTTTCCGATCCCCCAGCTCAACGAGTATGCAGAACTGTCAAGTGCATTAACCCCATTCGTATGTGCACAGAATATCAAATATCATCATCATCATCATCAGGTGCCTTGCCGCATGGCGTTGGCGATTATGGACTTCCATCTTTCTCTATCACTTGTTGTTCCAAGCATCTCTTCCACCCTCCTTTTCCCCAGCCACTCTGCAAGTCCGTCTAGTATCTTCTCCCTGGGTCTACCCGGTGCTCTCTTTCCCTCCAGCTTTCCCATTGTGACCAGGTGCTCCAAATCCCCTTTCCTCATAAAATGGCCTAGAAATGTTGCCTGTCTTTTCCTAATCTTCCTTATGAATGATATACTTGTGTCTGCCTCCTTCAAGACTGTCTCGTTTGTTTTCTTTGCTGTCCATGGAACTCTCAACATTCTTCTTAGAAACCACATCTCGGCTGCCTCAATCTTGTTCTGGCTTTGCTTGTTGACAAATATACGCATAAAAAAATCCTTAAGTCCTATCGGTGGCTGGATTACGGAAGCATGAAAATACTCAGGATGCAAGCAACGGCAAGTTTAGACAAGAAAGAATTTTTAGCTAGTAGCTTATCAAGTCAGAATTTGAAATGTCAGCATTCTTATCACTGTAACAGAGCCATGGACTCGAAGATCTAATGCTTCGAGTTCATTCCTGTCCCAGAACATAAACACTGGATTACTGGCAGCCCATCCTAATGCTTCAAACATTCTGGTGATATCAGCTAAAGAGTGGCGCAAGTTCCTTCTCTCACCCTACCATTTCCTGTTTTAATTAAAACCTTGAAGTGCCGTAGAGTTATGTGCAGGCTCAAGTCTGCCAAGTATTTGACAGCCAGGTGGAGCGCATATGCACCTGTCAAAGTTCGATGAATTCCTACTGAATAAACCCCGAACGTCATAACACAGTAGAAATCAAAGCAAATGCAAAAAGCATAGTAATAATAATAATAAAATTGTGTATTTGTATAGCGCATATTCCATATAAAAACATGCTCACCAGCGCTTTACATTTCGCAAAAAAAAGCAAAAGGTGATAAAAATGTTCACAATTACATACACAATGAGAAAACAACAAACATTAAAGCTATACAAGTAAGAAGACACATAAGAAACCACAAAATATTAAAGTTTAAACACTGACTTATGTCATAAAAAACAACAACAGATTTTTCATATAAATAAAGAGGCATACTATGTTTATATATTCATGCGTGTGTGTGTGTGTGTGTGTGTGTGCGTGCGTGTGTGCGTTGTGTGTGTGTGTGTGTGTGTGTGTGTGTGTGCGTGTGTGCGTGTACGTGTGTGTGTGCGTGCGTGTGCGTTGCTGTGCGTGTGTGTGTGTGTGTGTGTGTGTGCACACAGGCGCGTGCACACATGCATGTGTAAGAATGTGTGCATGTGTGTGCGTGTGCGTGTGTGCGCGTGCGTGCGTGTGCTATGTTCGCATGCGTCTGTGTGTGTGTGTGTGTTTGTGCATGCAATAGTTGTACATAAAATTGTAATCAATATTTAGTACTGCAGTATGACCATGTATGATCAAAACCTTCTACAAAACAAATATATCAACGTTGTGTTTGCACTCTCAGAACAACAAAATAAAAATAAAATTTCGTATGAATCTCATGTAAACAAGTTGTAGAGTAAAACCGCTAAACATTCTTAAGCAAGAAGGAAACGTGGCAACAAAATGTCGAAAAGAAAGCAGTGATGTGTTCGGATATATTTACAATATCATGTACGAACTGCAGTGGTACTTCAGAATAGCGTTGCTTTTGAATAGTCTGTATGTTTTGAGTCAGCATGACAGCGATTTAGTGTTGTTGGTAAACTAATGATAGGTATTGTAGTGTGGTCGGTCAACTAATGATAGGTATTGTAGTGTTGTTGGTCAACTGATAAGTATTGTAGTGTGGTTGGTCAACTAATGATAGGTATTGTAGTGTGGTTGGTCAACTAATGATAGGTATTGTAGTGTGGTTGGTCAACTAATGATAGGTATTGTAGTGTGGTTGTAAACTAATGATAGGTATTGTAGTGTTGTTGGTCAACTAATGATAGGTATTGTAGTGTTGTTGGTCAACTAATGATAGGTATTGTAGTGTTGTTGGTCAACTAATGATAGGTATTGTAGTGTTGTTGGTCAACTAATGATAGGTATTGTAGTGTGGTTGGTCAACATATGATAGGTATTGTAGTGTGGTTGGTCAACATATGATAGGTATTGTAGTGTGGTTGGTCAACTGATAGGTATTGTAGTGTGGTTGGTCAACTAATGATAGGTATTGTAGTGTTGTTGGTCAACTAATGATAGGTATTGTAGTGTTGTTGGTAAACTGATGATAGGTATTGTAGTGTGGTTGGTCAACTGATAGGTATTGTAGTGTTGTTGGTGAACTAATGATAGGTATTGTAGTGTGGTTGGTAAACTAATGGCCAATAAACATTATAGATGGCGTTTATATTTACTGACCATATCTGGATGATGTTTATATCTATGGTCCATGTCTTGATGATGTTATATCTATAGTCCACGTCATGATGTTGTTTATATCTATGGTCTATGTCTTGATGATGTTTATATCTATGGTCCATGTCTTGATGATGTTATATCTATGGTCCACGTCATGATGTTTATATCTATGGTCTATGTCTTGATGATGTTTATATCTATGGTCCATGTCTTGATGATGTTATATCTATGGTCCACGTCTTGATGATGTTATATCTATAGTCCATGTCTTGATGTTGTTTATATCTGTGGTCTGTGTCTCCGCTCACTCTACCATTCTCCAGGCATGGCAGGGTAGCCCAGGATCCAGATTACTTCAGTTTTGGTCGCTTGGACAGTTGCCGTGTCCAATATGGTCACATTGGTTTATGCGGACGTTGAACGTCGTGCCAACGGCGCAAGGCATTGGGGTTTTGCTACCATGGTTACACAGCATGTATTGACTGAAAACAAATATAAACGATAAGGTCAGGCAACGACGAACATAAGGGATGTCTCATTTTCTTCTTTTCTTTGCCGTCTACATATCTGACAAAATCGGGCGATAATGTAACTCCTTCCCTCCCTCCCCCCCACCCCCACCCCCACTTCCGTCTGGCTGCCATGGAGCTCTGTTGGTGAGAGAAGTTGTATTTGGCCATGTCTCCTGTCACACCACTTGATCCTGATGAGGTGCAGGATCTGGCACTGTTCCATCGTGAAGGGACCTAGTATTGTATGGGCTTGCTCCATTCTCGTCAAATATAGATGACTGTGTAGGCATCAGCGTTATGTTATGTTACCATGGTTTGCAAGAAGGCGCCTGTAGGCCTCCGACTTTAGTGTAGGTTGTCTGTAAAAGTTACCCCCCCCCCCTTCTTCTCCTAAGCTCATAATCAAAAGATCTACCATGTGAGCTCAGGGGACCATACCTTTAGACGTCCCTTATGCACATAATGAGTCAGGGGACATATTGATGGTCTTGTAAACCTGAAGTCGTAGGGAAATACAGTGGTAGACATTTAACATTTCTCCAGGGCCAGCATTATGAGAAAGGTTTCGGGTTCTCTCCCTCAGGACACAAATGTCTTCTGACTGTATCTGTTATCAGTCAGAGGACATATCGATGGCACTGTAAACCTGTGGTCGTAGGGTGGAATACAGTGGTAGACACTTTAAACATTTCTCCGGGGCCAGCAATATGAGAAAGGTTTCCGGTTCTTTCCCTCAGGACACAAATGTCCTCTGACTGTATCGACTTTCCAAACAGGGTTAAATATGGATTCAAAACCAAGCAATGTCAACGAGATTTATCTCTTGCTTGTCCAACTTCATTACTGATTGGAGCAACTATTTGCAACTGCTTTCTCGACAGACAAAATAGACTTCTTCACTTTCATGACATGAACTAAATTTAGTGTAATGTTCACAACAAATTTATGACAGCTTCAAGATACTGTTACGTTCGAGTGTGTGTGTTTCGTTGTGTGTCCGTGTCGATATTGCCAATTTCTGCATGTATATGAGTTGTTGTCAGGTGTTTTGTTGATGTTTGGTGTTGTAAAACAAGAGTACCAGGATGTTAAAAAGTTTTTAAGAGTTGCCTCTCTTACCTGCAATTCTTTGGGTCAGGACTAATGGCACCTTCCACGCAAGCGGAGTAGCATTCGTCTCATGGTCGCACACTTTCAAACTCTGGCTCCATTGAGTTCCTTCAGAACACCTGTATTTACAGGCTGTTTGATTAGCTGTTAGCTGTTGGGTTAGTTGTTTGCAATATTAAGGCCCCCCCCCCTCTCTCTCTCTTGGTAGCAACAAATTACAGGAGAATATCAGGCTGTTAAAAATAATTAGCAGGTGATTACATGTTCACATCATCAGCAGACATTCAAAAGCAGTTTTAACAGGAAATTGTATATAGCTTGTATCGACTTTAGAAAAGCATAGGATTCCATGTCAAGAAACATTACGAAATACTAAAACGCAGTATTAAAGGTAAAAGATATCGCCATGTCAACAGTTGGTGTGCCACAGTAAAAACACGTGTGTGGCGTGGGACACAGTGCACAGACTGTATAGTTGTTAAAAAAAGGCGTAAAAGGAAAATATCTATAAATGAATTGCTTGTAAATGAAATTGCTCTTGAAAAGATGATGGAAGGGATGGTGCAAATATAAAGGATAAGTGGTCGATTTACTGTTGAATTGTTTGTGGTGATTATATTTTGTTATCAGAAACGAACAATAATTAATTTGTCGATTTACCTGTTGCATTGTTTGTGGTGATTTTATTTTATCAGAAACAAACAATAAATTTGTTGATTTACCTGTTGCATTGTTTGTGGTGATTTTATTTTGTTATCAGAAACCGTCGGTATTTTAGTGACGCAGCTGAATAGTTTGTAGAAAAAGCGCTGGGCAGCGTCTTGGCTGCAGTTAAGAGAAAAGACAGATAAGAGCAATGTTATGTTTACAACAAGTGACTTGGGGGCAAATGCTGCGAAGTACTTCCTTTCATCATCATCATCATCATGTCGAGCTTGCTCGGCTATCCAACATGTTTCTTCCATCCTTCTCTGTCAGACATTGCAGTAGGAAGTTCATCATACTGACAGCCTGTATCATCGATCAGTTGGTCGATGAAGGTCTTCTTTTGGACGTCCTGGTCTTTGTTTGCCATGACTGGGTCTCCAAAGTAGAACATCCCCCACCAGTTCTTTGCTACGCCAGCAGTGTCCTGCGAAACGCAGTCTTTGTTGACGTATTGATTTACTGATTGGTGGGATCTTGCCATATAACTCCTTGTTAGTTAGATGTTCTCTCCAGGATTTGTTCAGGGCTGCACGCAGCATTCGTGTGTATGCTCCATCAATCTTCCTCTCCAATGTCGTTGTTAGGGTCCATGAGGTATACTATAAACACTTACTTCATGAGGTATGCTATAAACTCTTACTTCATGAGGTATGCTGTAACACTTCATGAGGTATGCTATAAACACTTTATGAGATATGCTATAACACTTCATGAGCTATGCTATAAACACTTATTTCATGAGGTATACTATAAACGCTTACTTCATGAGGTATGCTATAAACATTTACTTCATGAGATATGCTATAATAACAAACACTTACTTCATGAAGTATGCTGTAAACATTTACTTCATGAGGTATGTTGTAAACACTTATTTCATGAGATATGCTATAAACACTTATTTCATGAGGTATGCTATAAACACTTACTTCATGAGGTATCATATAAACGCTTGCGTAATGAGGCATGCTATAAAAACTTACTTCGTGAGGTATGCTATAAACACTTCATGAGGTATGCTGTAAACACTTCATGAGGTATGCTTAAACACTTCATGAGATATGCTAGTAAACACTTCATGAGGTATGCTATAACCTCATTAACATAGGATGCTTACTTCATGAGGTATGCTGTAAACACTTCATGAGTATCTGTAAACTTCATGAGGTATGCATAAAGACTTACTTCATGAGGTATGTCCTTATAGTATACTTACTTCATGAGGTATGCTATAAACTTACTTCATGAGGACTGCTTTGTGGATGCCTCCACCCAGTGGCACACACTGGTAGAAATAGTGCTTGTCCACTTCATCAGCAAAGTAGGTAACAGCCCCAGCAGGACACAGTCCTGACAGCAGCATACATGTGTCACACACACACACACACACACACAAAACACACACACACACACACACACACACACACGCACGCACGCACGCATGCACGCACACACATCACACACACACACACGCACACACAGACACGCACGCACACACACACATACACGCATACACACAATACTTAATCCACACAGTAATCACATGTACTAACTCCTTAACGAATGCCAAATAATAAAGAGCTGTGGAATTATTCCTTGTTAATATAATTAAAGAGCTGTGGAATTATTCCTTGTTAATATAATTAAAGAGCTGTGGAATTATTCCTTGTTAATACAATAGAAAACATGTATTTAGGATTTTTTCCCGTGTATGAGATATACTATTTGTATTCCAAGGACCAACATTTCCAAGAGTTCTTTCGCATTTCAATTTAATGCCACTTTTGTCTGGAGCACCGTCCCTGGCCATTTTCGCTGCCATTCAAACAACCCCTGTGAGCTGAAGTTAGACGACATTGGAAGCTTCTGACTGCTAACTGTCGAGACTACAGTAAGGGGAAAGGAGCTGGCAGCTATGCGAGTTGTTAGCAGGAAGGGCTACCCAAAAGAGATGAAGACCAAAGTGGGGCAAGAGAGATGTGTTCCATCCTCTCTTGGTCCAGAGGCTGGGCTGGACGTGGTTGGTGCGCGTTGTGTGGCTATGTCCCGGGGTTTGTTATCTGCCCACGCTGCCGTTCGGTTTGTAAAGACGGTAACTGATGACTGGGTCCAGATGGATCATGCAACGCAAGGACACCCTCACCCCTTTGCTTGACTATCGAGTGGGTCAGGAGCTTGGGAGGTGATTGTACGGAGAGTGGTGGGGCATTGGTGCTCTGGGTCCCATCCGAACCCTCATGGTGTTTCTTCTTAACTTTCAAAGACCAACATTTCCAATTTCTCTTTTCCATTTTAATTTCATGCCACTTTTGACTTATGCAAGTTCTTTCACACCATCCAATAGCAAGTTGCTGAAGGTGGTAGTGATGGTAACGACAATGCACGCGCGTGCGCGTTCGTATGCGTATGTGAGTGTGTGTGTGTGTTGGCGCGCGCATGTGATGCAGCATTAAATTACGAGAAAACAACTGAAATTGACCGAAAATCCAGGCGACATGCCGATGTGGTTGCCACAATCAACTAGTGACTTACTGGTAATGCATTCAGATCCCAATGAGTTCAACAATTTACTGTGGGATTTTTTTCTTTCATTTTTTTTGGGGGGGGGAAGGAGTAGGGGATATCGAGTTCTACCAGAATTATGCGTGCTGTGGGATTGTTGTGAAAAGTGGAATCATGCAATCGAATTAAGTATGCAGTAGGCTTGTCGTGAAAACTAGGATCACACAATCGAATTAAGCGTGATGTAGCCTTGTTGTGAAAAGTGGAATCACGCAGTCGAGTTAAGCGTGATGTAGGCTTGTTGCGAAAACTGGGATCACGCAATCGAATTAAGAGTCATGTAGGCTTGTTGTGAAAACTGATTTCATCGCGATCGAGGTAAGCGTCATGTGGGCTTGTTGTGAAAACTGCGAGGTAAGCGTGATGTAGGCTCCTTGTGAAAACTGGGATCACGCAATCGAATTAAGAGTGCTGCAGGCTTGTTGTGAAAACTGGGATCACGCAATCGAATTAAGAGTGCTCGTGCTACATGCTTGTTGGAAACTGGGATCACGCAATCGAATTAAGCGTGCTGTAGGCTTGTTGTGAAAACTGGGATCACGCAATCGAATTAAGAGTGCGGTAGGCTCATGAAAATTGGAATCACGCAATCGAATTAAGCGTGCAGTTAGCTTGTCGTGAAAACTGGGATCACGCAGTCGCATTAAGCGCGCTATAGGCTTGTTGTGAAAACTAGAAACACGCAATCGAATATCATCCACTTGTTGAATGCGTCATCAAGGATGTTGCTCCAACTGCCTGACCAACACTGCAGGTGTCCATATCTCTCAGGCCTAGTTATGTCAGGACGCATTTTGAAAGCATGCATGGATTACAGCGCTGTCATGCGATCGATCTCAGTACCTTGACATCCTGGGTATCACTGGTTCATGGCGTTTGTCCTTGGAGAAGTATAGTCATCATCATCATCAAGTGCCTTGCCACATGGCGTTGGCGATCATGGCCCTACATATGTTTCTATCCCTTGATGCCACAAGCACATCTTCCACCCTCTCTGTCTTCGGCCACTCTGCAAGTCCGTCCAATATTTTTTTCCCTGGGTCTATCTGGTTCTCTCTTTCCCTCCACCTTTCCTGTTGTGACCAGGTGCTCCAATTCCCCATTCCTCATAAAATGGCCTACAAATGTTGCCTGTCTAGTATAGTGGTGGGCTCCTATTCAGACTCACTGATTTGGTCTGCCT
Organism: Monoplex corrugatus; assembly: GCA_030674185.1. Taxonomy (NCBI): domain Eukaryota; kingdom Metazoa; phylum Mollusca; class Gastropoda; order Littorinimorpha; family Ranellidae; genus Monoplex; species Monoplex corrugatus. The sequence continues at coordinate 47,425,757 of JAPXFY010000028.1, forward strand.
CTGGGGCCGACCAGTTACTGTTGCTGATAGGGGCTTTTGATTGAGTAAGACACAAAGGATTAATTAACCAACTAGAAAGGTTCAATATTGATGAAAAGATCTATGAACAATCAGAAATACATATTGGGAACAAACAGCATCAATGAGAAATAGAAAATGATATAAGCTCCTTTCAAAATACCAAAAGAGGGGTCAGGCAGGGTTGTGTTCTGTCATCAGATTTGTTTTCACTTTACAGCAAAACCATCATGAGAAACCTGGAAGAATGCCCTGAGATAAAGGTTGGGAGAAGAATGATAAACAACATTCGTTATGCAGATCCAACAGTGCTGGTTGCAGAAAATGAAAAAGACCTACAAAACCATGTGAATGTAATAGAAATAGAAAGAAAAAAATAAAGGGCTGGCGGTAAATAGCCCGAAGACTGAAGTCATGGTAATCAGTGGAAAACACGAAATCCCCTCATGCAAAACACCAGCATTTGGCACAACTTTGAGGCAGATTGATAAGTTTAATTATCCAGGAATGGTCATCTCACAAGATGGCAGATGCACATCAGAAATAGCCAGCAGAATCGGCCAAGCCAAAACGCCTTCAAGAAGATGAAAAGCGTTCTTACCAACAAATGCCTATCAATTAACATCAGGAAGAGACTTCTTGAATGTTATATAGAACCGATACTGATGTACGTGGGCAGTCAACACGCAAAGTCAGAACAAAAAGTGATGCAACTGAAATGTGGTTTCTAAGAAGGATGTTGAGAGTTCCATGGACAGCAAAGAAAACAAACCAGATAGCTTTGAAGGAGGCAGACACAAGAAGATCATTAATAAAGAAGATTAGGAAAAGATAAGCAACATTATACGACACATTATGAAGAAAGGGAAATTAGATCGCCTGGTCACAACAGGAAAGCTGGGGGATAAAGAACAGGGTGGCTGATGACAAAGAGAGTGGGCGATGTACTTGCAGCGACAGGGGATAGATTCGTGTGGAGGGCCATGGTCGCCAACGCCATGTAGCAGGGCACATGATGATGATGATGATGATGATGATGATGATAGGGGGCTTAGTAGGAGTATCCTTGGTAAGATGGACCAGAACACACATTGTTCTTTGCCACCAAAATGGAAAGTTCTTTTCATCCAGAAGCAGTGCAGAGTCTCTTCAGGTGGGTGGCCCGGTGATGATGATGGCATGACGTCACTGGTTGCCATAGGCTACTTGGCTTTGGGAATGACCTGAGGCTTGGTAGTTAATTGGAAAGCCAGAATGAGCGATGAGAGATCAATGCCATTGATGGGGCACAGAAAAAGAATTAGCAATCAAAACAAACAAACAAACAAACAAAAACAGGTAACAACCAAACAAACAAACAAAATAAACCAGAGCAGAAAATCAAAACTTGACTGAAAAGGTGATGTGATGTCAGTGTCCCACGATCCTGGCTTACAATGCACTGGTCACTTAGCCAGCACAGTCTTACTGTTATCTACAGAAAAACACATCAACTGCAATAAAACCAACTCCTCACAATAAGATTCAGACTGCAGTACATTTCCTGGTCATATCATATCTATCATATCTACAGGTGTTTTCATCTTAATAATAATAATAATAATAATAATAATAAAGAGCATTTATATAGCGCCTAATCTGATGAAAACAAGAGCCCTAAGCGCTTACAGGTATCACGCAGACACAACCAAACACACACACACACACACACACACACACACACACACACACACGCACACACACACCAGCCGACATTCAAGGCTCAAAAGACAACAAGGGGGGATTTGGGGAAGTTAGGTGGTAGAGTCTTTATAAGTATCATGAGAGGGACTGGAAGAGATGGGTTTTCAGAGAGGACTTGAAAGAAGTGAGAGTCGCAGAGTGGCGAACAGAGACAGGGAGCTGATTCCAGATTACAGGGGCCTGATAGGAAAAGGAGCGTTGACCATAGGTTTTAGTGTGACAGAATGGTATGCGGAAGGTACGAGTATCAGCCGAGGAACGAAGTTGACGAGAGGGGGTGTACAGATGGAGGAGGTCAGAGATGTAAGGGGGTGCAAGACCGTTGAGAGACTTAAAACATAACAAAGCAATCTTGTAGCGAATTCTCTTTTCAACAGGTAACCAGTGAAGAGATTTGAGAAGAGGAGTGACATGAGAGGAACGAGATTTTCTGAAGATGAGCCTAGCAGCATTGTTTTGAACTTTTTGAAGCTTTTGAATGAGAGAGAAAGGACAGCCCGAGAGGAGGGAGTTGCAGTAGTCGAGACGAGAGAGAACAAAGGCACAGAGGAGAGTTTTGGTGGCTTCGACAGAGAGGATATTGCGATTAGAAGAAATTCTGCGTATCTCAAGATAGCATAATCTGCAAACATTCTGGACGTGTTTTTCAAAGGACAGGGTGTTATCAAGAGTGACTCCAAGATTGCGGACAGTGGAAGATAGTGGAATGTCAGATCCAAGCAGAGAGACAGACAGAGGAAGGGAAGAACACTTAGCCAATGTGGTGGGAGAGATAAGGCTAAGTTCAGTTTTAATGGGGTTGAGTTGAAGTTTGTTTACAGTCATCCAGGAGTGAACATCAGAAATGCAGCCTTGGGTTTGTCTGATTATAGAGGGCAGTTGTGGGAGGGAACCAGAAGTATAGAGTTGGTTGTCATCAGAAAAGCTATGATGGGACATAGAGTGAAGTCGCATAATTTCAGAGAGGGGTTGTGTGTACAGCACAAATAGGATGGGACCTAAAACAGAGCCTTGGGGCACACCAAACTGGAGGGTAGCGGGTGCAGAGGATGAACAACAGACAGAGACTGTTTGAGTGCGATTGGAGAGGTAGGACTGGAACCAAGACAGAGCGATGTCAGAGATACCGAACACTTTATGGAGACGTGTGAGCATGATAGAATGGTCGATGGTGTCGAATGCAGCTGAGAGATCAAGGAGAGATAGAAGAGAGATTTGATTTTGATCATTTTCTTTTCTTTTTTTTTCTTTTTTTTTTTTACTGTCGATTTCAAATCTGATGGCAAATTGTTTACTACGATTGTCTGTTTGTTTGTTTGTTTGTTTTTAAGTTTCTGGGATGCTGAACAAGGCTAAGTTAATTTTGTGTGTTGTTCTTGCCTTGTAAACATGTGTATGAATTCTTCTTGTCTTACTGAAGACTCCAAGAGCGATACCGCTTGATGTCCTGTGTTTTATTACTGTTTCGTCCACTTTTAAGATGAGTACAGCATGTATTTTTCGTGAGTAAAAGACAACGTAACTGTGTTAACGTTCAGAGCTCAGTTGAAAGTAGCTGATAATTATTTTAGGTTATGCAAAGCATATCAGACTATTAACATTTTTAGGATAAAAATATTCCACATCAGTATTAGTAGTAGTAGTAGAAGTAGTAGTAGCAGTAGTAGTAGTGGTAGTAGTAGTAGTAGTAGTAGTAGTAGTAGTAGTAGTAGTAGTAGTAGTAGTAGTAGTAGTAGTAGTAGTAGTGTTGTTGTTGGGAATGTAATAAATGAAGTAGTAAGAATCTTTCAGCTTTCCCAAATACAGGCAATAATTGGCGTATTCTGCAACATATACTTGCTAATTATCTCCCTCGAGTAAGGCACTTGAATTGGCAAAACGGATTTTAAGCAATTGACTGATGAAGATTTATATATTTTGTGTGTGTGAATCTTTTGCATCAGTTTCACTTTCCTTATTTTGTATTGAAAGTAATGGCTGAAAAAATAAAAGTTCTTCATCGGTCACACCACAAACTGTACATCTTTTATCTTCTCTCTGAATGCTTCTGTATCTTTCCCTTTGAATTCAAGATTCAGCAACAATGATCTGGTCAACGTATAGATTTGCTCACCACCACATGCATCGGTACCACAGCTGAACCGTTCTTCCTGCATAGAACGTCCTTCGCAATCCAGACCATGATGTTGTGGCGGAGGTTGAGTGCACGTGCGGGTCCGTGTCTTGTTAATAGTTCCATTGCCACAGTATACCGAGCACCTACCAACGGACTGCCAGTCATTCCAGTTGCTCCAGCCACCATCAACTGGAAACAGAAGGAATTATACTGAAGTGACCTAGCTATTACTACAATCACACCATCATCACTTTTCAATCTCTTTAAAAACAACAAACATAACAAAAGAGGGGGAGGGGATTGTTTCACATTGACTGGAGAGAGGTTTCTGTCTGTCTGTAACAAAAATGTCTTAGCAAGATTTTCTCTGGTTTTTTGTTTGTTTGTTTGTTCGTTTGTTTTGTTTTTCTGGATAAATCTTTTCCAAATTTTTAGGTTAGGATTAATTATTGTGGAGCCACGAATGCATAAGTTTGAGAGTTATGGTGCCACGGTCAAGGTCACATGGCCGGCAAATGGACAGACTTTCAATTTGGTTTTCAATCAATTGCGTCTAAAAGCAAAGAGATCTGTTTTCCTCATATCTGTGTATTCCACATGTGAAAATTTTAGCAATAATGGTAAGAAAAATTCGTACAACTACGGGTGCCACAGAATTTATAATGTTAAGGACAACATTTCGCAATATGCCCATAATATGAAAATCACTTTCACTGCTGCGAGTTCAAAACATATGTAAAAGGTCACATCATTTTCGAGCAAAATCTGGATATCCATAAATGCTGCAAAATCAAGAGTTATTAGGAAACAAACAAATTCAACGTTTCCATATATACAACATTTATGAATCAGCTGGGATCTGACATGAATTTATTAACAAACAATAGCGCTAAAAATATCAGAGGCAGACAAAAAGGATGCCTTGGAATGCCAGACCTAAAGAAAAGTATATGTTGTGTTTTACAATGTACTTTATGTGTAAAAGTAAGTGTTGTGTGTTGTAGCAACATATTGCACGTGTGATGGAAAAGCACAGCACACACGCTTTTGCCCAAACTACACATTTTTATGCATTTGTGATATTCTCATTTGTTTTACTTTTGAACCAGATTTTTTTTACAGAATTTTACCTGGATGACTCCACCGATGCAAATTCTTGCATTTGTGCTACATGTAAAACACATCAACAAAAACACAAATTTGTAATCTGATAACATTACACAATGAACATCACAAAGTGACACAGAGATAACAAAAGATTTTTTCAGCAACTTCCTTTTTCTCCTGTACAACTGAACAGGGCAGTAGTGTGTATAGAAGAATATACCATTTATTCCGTTATCAAGGACATCTTCATTGCACCAACTTCTGTGTATGTCAGTATATTCACCACTGCCATTTAGTCACTTGTATTTCTAATATGTTGTAACTTAATGAGCGTTGACAGTCAGCGAACATACACTTGTAATAATCATAATGATAATAATTAGAGTCTTTATATGGTGCCACTTACTTGGACAGAAACCTTCATTGCAAGGTTCACTAACTTCCTTGGTGGCATTCCCAGGGCAGTCTTCACCACCATGTTGAGGACTGGGGTTAGTACAGTAGCGGGTTAGGGTGACGATCTCAGTGCCATTGCCACAAGTCTTGGAGCACGATGAGCGAGAGGTCTCCTCATAATCTGTCCATTCTCCATTAACTGAAAGCCACATTCAATGATTGTATTACAATGTGGAAAACTTTGATGATTTGCAGAAGAGTTGTACCAAACCACAAGAAATGAAACGTTATTGAGCAATTTTGAAAATGCCTTGACAATTCAGGCGTACATGTACTTTAGTTCATCTTGTCAAGATTGTTGAAATGAACATGAGCACGTGTGTTGAAATGAACATAACCTCATGCGTAAACTTGAATACGCCGTTTTGTTCATACTGCTTGATCTAGATTTAAAAGGCAAAAACGATGATCATCTATTACTTAGTCAACATACAAAAATGAAATAGTGGTAAGTCAGCATGAAATGAATATAACATATGTCTACAATTTTGAGACTGTGGTTTGTAACCCGCCATTAGGCTTTAACTTTTTCAGTCAGATTTCACTAGACTAAAACTTACTCTGAATTTTCCATGTTTTCTGGATATTCCAATCTCAAAATGGGTGTTATGATTCACTGATGAGCTTACACAATGAACATCACAAATTGAAAAAGAGAGAACTGAAGATTTGTTCAGCGACTTCTTTATAATAATAATAATAATTACAATATTTATATAGCGCAAAATCTTGATAGAAATCAAATCTAAGTGCTGAACATACACATACGCACGCGCGCACACACACGGACACACACACTCACACATGGCTATAAATGGGGAAAAAGAATAAAAGCAATGGAAAATTATAGAGAGCATATTATCTACAAATATATATTACAATGTGATTCCACTCCGAGCGGAGACAGGCTACAGAGGGGGATGAGTGAGGTCGGGATTTCATGCAGAGGAGAAAAGGTGAGTTTTGAGAGCGGACTTGAAGGAGACAAAAGTAGGTTGCTGACGGACTGAGAGAGGAAGTTTGTTCCAGGAGAGTGGACCAGAAACAGAGAGGGCTCGTGGACCGTAGGTACTGAGCTTAGTGCGTGGAAAGCGAAAAGTCAGAGGATCGGAGGCAGAGCGGAGGGTACGTGAGGGAAGATAGATCTCAAGTAGGCTTGACAGGTAATCGGGGGCTGCGTTATTGAGGCTTTTGTAGCACATGGTGTCTAGTTTGTACTGTATGCGCTTTGATACAGGGAACCAGTGAAGTTGTGCCAGGAGAGGAGAAATGTGGTCAGCTTTTTTCTTTTTGAGTACAAGACGTGCAGCATTGTTTTGAATGCACTGTAGGATGTGGATGGTGGAGGCAGGAAGACCAGACAGGGGGTGAATTGCAAGAGTCAATGCGAGACATTATGAAGGAGAGAACGAGTTTTGCAGTTGTTTCAACAGAGAGATACTTCCTGATCAGGCTTATACGATGGAGGTGATAGTAGCAAGATCTGGCAGTTTGAGAAACAAAGTTGTTCATGGAGAGGGTAGACTCAAGGCAGACACCAAAGTTTTTAGCTGAGTCAGAAATTGGGACTGATGTGTTACATAATGAGAGAGAAAGAGGAGGCAGCTGAGAAAGTTTCTGACGGGTGCCAATGAGGATAGATTCCGTCTTGTCGTCATTAAGCTGGAGTTTATTGTATGTCATCCAGTTCTTAATGTCCGAGTAGCACTCAGTGGTGCGAGTCAAGAGGCGCTGTACATTGTCAGGTGAGTCACTGTCTTGAAGTTGGGTGTCATCAGCATAGAGGTGGTGTTTTATAGAGTGGGAGTTGATGATAGTGGACAGGGGGGAGGTGTAAAGAGTGAAAAGAACAGGGCCAAGGACAGATCCTTGTGGAACAGCACAGGTCAGGTATGCAGGTTGAGAGAAAGTGCCATTGATGAGAACAGTTTGTTTTCTGTTTGATAGATATGAAGTGAACCAGGAGAGAGCAGTGTCAGAGATGCCAAAAGTATGATGGAGTCTAGAAAGGAGAATACCATGATCAATGGTATCAAAGGCTGCAGACAGATCGAGAAGTGTGAGGAGAGAGACTTATTTGTCTTTATTGTCTTGTACGAATGAACTGGGCAGTGGGGTGTTACAAGAATAAATCAGCCATTATCATTATCAAGGACATCTTACAGGAATAGCTTCTGTGTGTATCAGTATATTCACCACTGCCATTCAGTCATTTATATTCCTAGTATATTATAACTTGTTAATGAGCATTCACAGTCAGCACACATGCACTTGTAAAAAGCATAATGATCATAATTAGAGTATTTATATGGTGCCACTTACTTGGACAGAAACCTTCATTGCAAGGTTCACTAACTTCCTTGGTGGCATTCCCTGCACAGTCTTCACCACCATGTTGAGGACTGGGGTTGGTACAGTAGCGGGTCAGGGTGACGATCTCAATGCCATTGCCACAAGTCTTGGAGCACGATGAGCGAGACGTCTCCTCATAATCTGTCCATTCTCCATTAACTGAAAGCCACATTCAATGATTGTATTATAATGTCGAAAACTTTGATGATTTGCGGAACAGCTGTACCAAACCACAAGTAATGAAACGTTATTGAGCAGTTTTGAAAATGCTTTGACAATTCAGGCGTACTTTAGTTCATCTGGTCAAGTTTGTTGAATGAACATGACCTCATGTGGATGTTTAAATACGCCGTTTTGTCCCATACTGCTGGACCTAGATTTAAAAGGTTTCACTAGACTAAAACTTACTGATTCACTGATGAGATTACATATTGAACATTACAAAGTGAAAAAGAGATAACAAGAATTATGAAGCGACTTCCTTATTCTCTTTACGGCGTACTTTAGTTCATCTGGTCAAGTTTGTTAAATTGAACATGAGCACGTGTGTTGAAATGAATATAACCTCATGCGAAAACTTGAATACGCCGTTTTGTTCCATACTGCTTGATCTAGATTTAAAAGACAAAAACGATGATCATCTGTTACTTAGTCAACATACAAAAATGAAATAGTGGTAAGTCAGCATGAAATGAATATAACATCTTCATATTTAGGATAGGCACATCAAGTGGCAGACAGTATACAGGAATGTAGCTCCTTTGTTCTCAGTACATGTATTCAAATCTTCATCATCATTATCATGATAAGGTGGCTTGCTGCATGGCATTGGCGATTATGGACTTCCATCTGTCTCTGTTTCTTGTTGCCTCAAGCATCTCTTCCACCTTCCCTGTCTTCAGCCACTCTGCAAGTACGTCTAATATCTTCTTCCTGGGTCTACCTGGTGCTCTCCTTCCCTCCAGCTTTCCCGTTGTGACCAGGTGTTCCAATTCCCCTTTCCTCATAAAATGGCCTAAGAATGTTGCCTGCCTTTTCCTAATCTTCCTTATGAATGATCTACTTGTGTTTGCCTCCATCAAGACTGTCTCGTTTGTTTTCTTTGTTGTCCATGGAACTCTCAACATCCTTCTTAGAAACAACATCTCAGCTGCCTCCATCTTGTTCTGGCTTTGCTTGTTGACTGTCCACGCCTCGCAACCGTACAACAGTATTGGTTCTATATAACATTCAAGAACTCTCTTCCTGATGTTAATTGATAGGCATTTGTTGGTTAGAATGCTTTCCATCTTCTTGAATCTTGTTTTGGATTGGCCGATTCTGCTGGCTATTTCTGATGTGCATCTGCTGTCTGGTGAAATTTTCGTTCCCAGGTATTTAGTCTTATCAACCTGTCTCAAGGTTGTGCCGTTTGCTGTTATTTTGAATGAGGGTATTTTATGTTTTTTACTGATCATCATGACTTTAGTCTTCCTGCTGTTTAGTTCCAACCCTTACCTTTGCTTTCTATTTCAAGTATATTCACAAGGTTTTGTACGTCCCTTTCACTTTCAGCAATTAGAACGGCGTCATCTGCATATCGAATTATGTTTATCATTTTTCCTCCAACCTTTAATCCAGGGTCTTCATCTAGGTTTGTCATGATGTTTTCGCTGTAAAGTGAAAACAGATCTGGTGACAAAACACAACCCTGTCTGACTCCTTCTTTTTGATGTTTTGGAAAGAGCTTATATCGTTTTTTATTCTCATTGCAGCTGTTTGTTCCCAATACATATTTCTGGGCTATTCGTAGATCTTTTCCATCAATATTGAGTCTTTCTAGTTGGTTGATCAATTCTTCATGTCTTACCCGATCGAAATCTTAAGATCAGAAAATTATGAAATCTACTCATTTTTTCCTAATAACATATGTCTACAATTTTGAGACTGTGGTTTGTAACCCACCATTAGGCTTTAACTCTTTCAGTCAGATTTCACTAGACTAAAACTTACTCTGAATTTTCCATGTTTTCTGGATATTCCAATCTCAAAATGGGTGTTATGATTCACTGATGAGATTACACAATGAACATCACAAAGTGAAAAAGAGAGAACTGAAGATTTGTTCAGCGACTTTTTATATTGTCTTGTACGACTGAACTGGGCAGTGGGGTGTTACAAGAATAAATCAGCCATTATCATTATCAAGGACATCTTCACAGGAATAGCTTCTGTGTGTATGAGTATATTCACCACTGCCATTCAGTCATTTGTATTCTTAGTATATTATAACTTGTTAATGAGCATTCACAGTCAGCACACATGCACTTGTAAAAAGCATAATGATCATAATTAGAGTATTTATATGGTGCCACTTACTTGGACAGAAACCTTCATTGCAAGGTTCACTAACTTCCTTGGTGGCATTCCCTGCACAGTCTTCACCACCATGTTGAGGACTGGGATTGGTACAGTAGCGGGTCAGGGTGACGATCTCAATGCCATTGCCACAAGTCTTGGAGCACGATGAGCGAGACGTCTCCTCATAATCTGTCCAATTTCCATTAACTGAAAGCCACATTCAATGATTGTATTATAATGTGGAAAACTTTGATCATTTGCAGAACAGTTGTACCAAACCACAAGTAATGAAAAGTTATTGAGCAGTTTTGAAAACGCCTTTGACAATTCAGGCGTACTTTAGTTCATCTGGTCAAGTTTGTTAAAATGAACATGAGCACGTGTGTTGAAATGAATATAACCTCATGCGTAAATTTGAATACGCCGTTTTGTTCCATACTGCTTGACCTAATTCAAAAGGCAAAAACGATGATCATGTATTACTTAGTCAACATACAAAAATGAAATAGTGGTAAGTCAGCATGAAATGAATATAACATCTTCATATTTAGGATAGGCACATCAAGTGGCAGACAGTATACAGGTGTGTAGCTCCTTTGTTCTCAGTACATGTATTCAAATCTTCATCATCATTATCATCATTAGGTGGCTTGCTGCATGGCGTTGGCGATTATGGACTTCCATCTGTCTCTGTCTCTTGTTGCCTCAAGCATCTTTTCCACCTTCCCTGTCTTCAGCCACTCTGCAAGTACGTCTAATATCTTCTTCCTGGGTCTACCCTGCGCTCTCCTTCCCTCCAGCTTTCCCATTGTGACCAGGTGTTCCAATTCCCCTTTCCTCATAAAATGGCCTAAGAATGTTGCCTGCCTTTTCCTAATCTTCCTTATGAATGATCTGCTTGTGTTTGCCTCCATCAAGACTGTCTCGTTTGTTTTCTTTGCTGTCCATGGAACTCTCAACATCCTTCTTAGAAACCACATCTTGGCTGCCTCCATCTTGTTCTGGCTTTGCTTGTTGACTGTCCACGCCTCGCAACCGTACAACAGTATTGGTTCTATATAACATTCAAGAACTCTCTTCCTGATGTTAATTGATAGGCATTTGTTGGTTAGAATGCTTTCCATCTTCTTGAATCTTGTTTTGGATCAGCCGATTCTGCTGGCTATTTCTGATGTGCATCTGCTGTCTGGTGAAATTTTCGTTCCCAGGTATTTATTCTTATCAACCTGTCTCAAGGTTGTGCCGTTTGCTGTTATTTTGAATGAGGGTATTTCATGTTTTTTACTGATCATCATGACTTTAGTCTTCCTGCTGTTTAGTTCCAACCCCTTACCTTTGCTTTCTATTTCAAGTATATTCACAAGGTTTTGTACGTCCCTCACTTTCAGCAATTAGAACGGCGTCATCTGCATATCGAATTATGTTTATCATTTTTCCTCCAACCTTTAATCCAGGGTCTTCATCTAGGTTTGTCATGATGTTTTCGCTGTAAATTGAAAACAGATCTGGTGACAAAACACAACCCTGTCTGACTCCTTCTTTTTGATGTTTTGGAAAGAGCTTATATCGGTTTTTATTCTCATTGCAGCTGTTTGTTCCCAATACATATTTCTGATTATTCGTAGATCTTTTCCATCAATATTGAGTCTTTCTAGTTGGTTGATCAATTCTTCATGTCTTACCCGATCGAAATCTTAAGATCACAAAATTATGAAATCCACACCATTTTTTGCTAATGACATATGTCTACAATTTTGAGACTAGTTTGTAACCCGCCATTAGGCTTTAACTCTTTCAGTCAGATTTCACTAGACTAAAACTTACTCTGAATTTCCATGTTTTCTGGATATTCCAATCTCAAAATGGGTGTTATGATTCACTGATGAGATTACACAATGAACATCACAAAGTGAAAAAGAGAGAACTGAGGATTTGTTCAGCGACTTCGTTATTGTCTTGTACGACTGAACTGGGCAGTGGGGTGTTACAAGAATAAATCAGCCATCCTCATTATCAAGGACATCTTTATAGCAATAGCTTCTGTGTGTATGAGTATATTCACCACTGCCATTCAGTCATTTGTATTCCTAGTATATTGTAACTTGTTAATGAGCATTCACAGTCAGCAGGCATGCACATGTAAAAAGCATAATGATCATAATTAGAGTATTTATATGGTGCCACTTACTTGGACAGAAATCTTCATTGCAAGGTTCACTAACTTCCTTGGTGGCATTCCCTGCACAGTCTTCACCACCATGTTGAGGACTGGGATTGGTACAGTAGCGGGTCAGGGTGACGATCTCAATGCCATTGCCACAAGTCTTGGAGCACGATGAGCGAGACGTCTCCTCATAATCTGTCCAATTTCCATTAACTGAAAGCCACATTCAATGATTGTATTACAATGTGGAAAACGTCTGATCATTTGCAGAACAGTTGTACCAAACCACAAGTAATGAAAAGTTATTGAGCAGTTTTGAAAATGCCTTGACAATTCAGGCGTACTTTAATTCATCTGGTCAAGTTTGTTGAAATGAACATGAGCACGTGTGTTGAAATGAACATGACCTCATGGGTACGTTTAAATACGCCGTTTTGTTCTATACTGCTTGATCTAATTTAAAAGACAAAAACGATGATCATCTATTACTTAGTCAACATACAAAAATGAAATAGTGGTAATTCAGCATGAAATGAATATAACATCATATTTAGAATAGGCACATCAAGTGGCAGACAGTATACAGGTATGTAGCATCTTCATTCTCAGTACATGTATTCAAATCTTAAGATCACAAAATCATGAAATCTACACATTTTTTCCTCATGACATATGTCTACAATCTTGAGTCTGTGGTTTGTAACCAGCCATTAGGCTTTAACTCTTTCAGTCAGCTTTTACGAGGCTAAAACTCACTCTGAATTTTCCATGTTTTCTGGATATTCCAACCTCAAAATGGGTGTTATGATTCACTGATTAGATTTCACAATGAACATCACAAAGTGAAAAAGAGACGACGAGACTTATACAGTGACTTCCTTATTCTCTTGTAAGACTGAACTGGGCAGTGGGGTGTTAGAAGAATAAATCAGCCATCCTCATTATCAAAGACATCTTCATAGCAACAGCTTCTGTGTGTATCAGTATATTCACCACTGCCATTCAGTTATTTGTATTCCTAGTATATTATAACTTGTTAATGAGCATTCACAGTCAGTGATCATACACTTGTAATAATAGTAGTAATAATTAGGGTCTATATATGGTACCACTTACTTGGTGGACAGAAACCTTCATTGCAAGGTTCACTAACTTCCTTGGTGGCATTCCCTGGACAGTCTTCACCACCATGTTGAGGACTGGGGTTGGTACAGTAGCGGGTCAGGGTGACGATCTCAGTGCCATTGCCACAGGTCTTGGAGCATGATGAGCGAGAGGTCTCCTCATAATCTGTCCATTGTCCATTAACTGAAAGTCAGATTCAATGATTGTATTACAATGTGGAAAACTTCTGATGATGTGCAGAACATTTGTACAAAACCACGAGGAATGGAATGTTATTGAGCAGTTTTCCAGTGTCTGACATGTCAGGTGTACTTTAGTTCATTTGGTCAAGTTTACTGAAATGAACATGGGCACATGTGTTGAAATGAACATGAACTCGTACAAAAGTTTGAATATGCAGTTTTGTTCCATACTGCTGTACCTAATTTAAAAGACAAAAACGGTTATCATCCATTACTTGGTCAACATGCAAAAATGAAATAGTGGTAAGTCAACATGGAATGAATGAAACATCTTCATATTTAGGATAGGCACATCAAGTGGAAGAGAATATATGGGTATGTATCACCTTCATTCTCTGTACATGTATTCAAAACTTAGATCAGAAAATTATGAAATCAACACATTTTTTCGTAATGAAGTATGTCTACAGTTTGGAGACAGTGGTTTGAAACCAGCCTGATGCTTTAACTCTTTCAGTCAGGTTTAACCAGACAAATGCTACTCTTAATCTTCGATGTTTTCTGGCTATTCTGACCTCAAAATGGGTGTTATGATTCACTCATTATAAACTAAAACACCTATAGGACCATGTAGAGCAGTGAAATCTGGCAAGCGTGTTAACAAGAGGGTGTACTGCAATATGTATTTCACACAGTAAGTCTAAGTGTGAAACATCATATCACTGTCATCAAATTGTCATCACATGGGTTACATATTTATGTGACAATCAAATTACATGTTGGAAAGATGTCTATTCATCATTCTGATGTATTCTCTTATTGACACAAGATAAAGGCTGAGATCTTCCTAACACGATGCCCCTTCTGTCTGACAGCAAAGCAGATCACACTGGATGTCCCACTGTTGTCACATAATTGTAATGATGCTGTCAGTTGTCATGCTATCAACTTAAACCACAACTCAACAGTTCCAATAGCTAGTCTGTGTCTGTCATTCTGATTTGTACAACACTATACCAATGGTTTGTATATTGTGTCTCTATGTGTGTGTTCCCACCGTGAAAGATAATGTCAGACAATGACAGCTTTCATGTCACAAGTGTCACCATAAGCTTACAGGCATACAAAATATAGGGAGGGGGTGGGAGAGTAAATGATGCTGCTTAACAACAGTCGGGTCATGTTTCAGTTTTGGCAGTCTTGACAGGTTGTTTGTGTGTTAGCTGCAACCAACTGAGCCACCAACAACTGACCGATGGAACATGTGTAGATACAAGATACAAGATAGTTTATTTGTCCCGAAGGAAATTACGTTGCCAATCACATTACAAATTAGACATAAAATTATAGATTATAAATCATAAAGGCATTAAAAACAAACAATTAATATTATCACATACATTATAATATCACATACTCTCGCATATCACAGCGCGCTGCTCTCACATAGACCAAGTGCCAATTATCACAATAAACATTAAAATAGTAAAAATAGAGTGCAGGTTAAGCATAAAGATTTCAAATAAAATTAGGAGTATAAGCGTTGTTAAAAGATAATATGGCTTTGGGTATGAAACTATCTTTGTATCTCGTTGTCCGTGTCGTCGGTTGTCGTAGCCTACCACTCCTGTCAATTTGTCTGTTGTCAAACTCGCCCACAAGTGGATGAGTTTTGTCATTCAGTATGTTAACTGTCTTGTCAGTCAGTCGTTTGTGGTAGGCCACGTCCAGCGTCTCATGTCTTTGTCCTGTCACATTTCCAGCTTTTTTGATGATCTTCTCCAGCCTTTGCCTGTCTCTCTCTGACACATTCCCACCCCATCACACAACCCCAAAGAATAGCAAGCTGCTGATGGCAGATCTGTAAAATGAAGAAAGAATTTCAGAGTTTACTCTAAAAGATCTAAGTTTTCTAAGGCAATAGAGTCTTGGTTGTACCTTCTTCATGACAGAATCTGTGTTTTCTGAAAAGGAAACTACAAATAATAAATGTATGTATCCCTTCATTGTTATTGCCAAGTGACCGACCTTGGTACGCTTGGGCCTGTGTCTTTGGTTGACATTCTGTCTGTACAGAATCCTGTTGCAATAATATGAACCAATAATTTCAGCAGAAATGGAATAAAATGATCTTAGGCACTAGCTGTTGCTGCATGAGCTCTTAAATGCCAATTGCGTCGGGTGTTGAAAAATGTCAGTTACGTTTCAGGCTGCCTTTCTGGCTGCCATCTCGTCTGCCATGCAAAGAGTAGGGTACAACATGTGTCTCGTGGTCACGTTCATCTGTGTCTTTCACAAGGTGATCGTTTATTTCAACATCTGACTGTTCTTTAAATTCCCTTCTTCATAATTTTCTTGATACATTTCATCCCCCTGATGTTGAGAATTGTCTTTTATATCGTTAAACCTGGTAGGCCTTGCAGTGGTCATTGTGAATGAGGTCAAACTTCATGACATGTTGCTTCATTCAGTGTTCGCCTCTCCTGTCTTTGTCAGTGGAAGTGGTGCCAACATTTCAAAATATCAGCCTCCCATCATTTCACTGGATCAGTAATGGTTTCCTACCAAGTTGGAAGATTCCGTCACTGATAAAACGTGGTCAGCGTGTGATGGAAAAGCACAGCACATATACTTTCACCACCACTGCACATTTTTATGAATTTGTGTTTTTTTGTTGGTGTTTTTTCACTCTTGAACCAGATTTTTTCCAGAATTTTACCTGGATGACTCCACTGATGCAAATTTGTGCATTTGCTCTACGTGTAAACCACATCAACAAACACAAAATTGTAATCCAATGAGATTACACAATGAACATCACAAAGTGAAAAAGAGATAACAGAAGATTTATTCAGCAACTTCCTTCTTGTCCTGTACGACTGAACAGGGCAGTGGGGTGTTAAAAGAACAAATCATTCATCCTCATTATCAAGGACATCTTCATACAATAGCTTCTGTGTATGTCAGTATATTCACCATTGCCATTCAGTTATTTGTATTTTTAATATATTGTAACTTGTTAATGAGCATTCACAGTCAGCAAGCATGCACTTGTAAAAAGCATAATGATCATAATTAGAGTATTTATATGGTGCCACTTACTTGGTGGACAAAAACCTTCATTGCAAGGTTCACTAACTCGCTTGGTGGCACTCCCTTGACAGGATCTACCACCATATCGAGGGGTCGGGTTGGTACAGGAGCGGGTCATGGTAACGATCTGATTGCCATTGCCACAAGTCTTGGAGCACGATGAGCGAGAGGTTTCCTTGAAATTTGTCCATCCTCCATGAACTGAAAGTCAGATTCAATGACTGTATTACAATGTTGAAAACTTTTGATGATGTGCAGAACATTTGTATCAAACCACGAGGAATGAAAAGTTATTGAGCAGTTTTGCAAATGCTTGACAATTCAGGTATATTTTAGTTTATTTGGCCAAGTTAGGTGAGACGAACAAGAAGACGTGCGTAAGTTTTAATACAGTTTTTTTTTGCATACTCCTGGATCTAAATTTAAAAGATAACAATGAAAATGCTAAAATTAAAAGCGTTCTAAATGATAAAATTAAAAGCATTCTTAATGTTAAGATTAGAAGCATTCTTAATGCTCAAGTTACTTCCTTGTCACATATGTTCTAGTGGACAAATTCGATTCAAATATCTAGAAGGCTTCTAGGAGATCCAAACCTGTTATTCACCAGGACCCTATTCCCCAAATGCACCGGTTGGCCCAGAGGTAGACCACCCCTTTCCAATCTGCCTGCACCAGTCTGCTTGGGTTCAATTCATGACCCGATGATTTCGTATGTGTGAGCGGCTTTCAGTGTACCCAACTGTCAATGGGAACCCAACTTTCTTTACAGCTGTAGAAGGTAGAGCAGCGAGGGAGAGAAGCTCAGCACCCCAAACTCTTATCATGCTGTCCACTGATTAAAGTTCCAATATCTACCACTTCATTCCCCTACGATCTCAGGGTTATAGGACCTTTTACATCCTTAAAATAACAAAATGACAGCCATGGGTCGCATTGTCAAGCAGAGTAAAGGCTGGTATACGTCGTTCCAGTCCAAGAGAAGGAACTGAGAGACACAGCCCTACTGTCCATCATTTGGGGGATTTGGCAATGTAGGGTTACAACGGGAAAGCTGGAGGGAAGGAAAGCGCTGGGTAGACCCAGGGAGAAGATACTAGACGGACTTGCGAAGTGGTGAAGACAGGGAGGGTGGAAGAGATGCTTGAGAAAACAAGAGATAGACAGATGGAGGTCCATAATCGCCAACGCCATGCGGCAAGGCACCTGATGATGATGATGAGGGTTAGCAGGATTTACCCTACTGTTACCTTCTTTAAACACACTCACCTGGACAAGGATCCTATTGCAGGTGTAAGTTCTAGTTTTCATAACAGGACCCTTCCACGGGTCCCAGCTAGCCCCAATTGGGTTAGAGTTGCAGCAGATATTCTTCATAGTACAAGTCCGAGTTCCACCACCGCAAGATGCGGAACAAGATGTGCTTGAGGCCTAGTGATATATATATATATATATATATATATATATAATATATATATATATATGTGTGTGTGTGTGTGTGTGTGTGGTTATACATATATATATATATATATATATATATATATATATATACATATGTGCACAATTATTGTGCTGACCAGTCTCAATTCCTTTAGCATTAAAAAAACAAATGCATTAATTGAAAGAAAAGTGTTTTTAATGAACTGATTTTGTAATACTCAGGTGAAATTCTAGGGTGTGTGGTGTGTGTGTGTGTGTGTGTGTGTGTGTGTGTGTGTGTGTGTGTGTGTGTGTGTTGTGTGTGTGTGTGTGTGTGTGTGTGTGTGTGGTCACTGCCAACTTTAAACGTGTACATTGTCAGTGTGTTGCCCTTTATTGTTATTGTTGTTATTTTTGTTGTTGTTTTCGTTTGAGGAGTCCAATTTTCATGTGCACCAGAATAATACGACTAGGTGCATGTATGAATATTCTTTGTTTAACCTCAAGTAACCCTCCCACCTCCCAGCCGTTAAGGCAGTTATATATGTTTTTTCAAGGGTACGTTGCTGGGTGATTCAGCGTTTCTGTGAGCCACCAAACTGGGATCTTTAACGTGACCTTTAGATCTTCTGCCTGTATATACACACAAAGGAGGTTCCGGCAGTAACAAGGTCTGCACTAACATATCTCCACCATGTACCCATTTTGTTTGAACCCAGACCTTCCAGATGGAAAGCCATTGCCCTAACTAATCAACTATATCACACAGATAAAGTTATGAGCAGCGATTGTGGTTTTTACTTGCTGTATGATTTACAGTCAACTCACCGCAATATCTATACCGTGTAACTCTGCAACAGAAAACAAGTGACATTATCATCCCAATCCTTCTATCACTGTTCAGAAAAAATACTACCGTTCATGAAATAGCTAACAATCCAAAGGACAATCACAGAGAAGCTACAACACATGGACAACAGCAAAACGGCGGTAGGAGAAACATAACAGACATTCAAACACAACTCTTCCAGACATTCGAGTAAACATATGGGACAACCTTTTGAGTCACAGCAACACCAAGCCCCCTTCACCCATGAAATATCCAGGAGGGCAAAGAACCAAACATCCTGGACAAACACATTAGGACAGCACTGAAAACCAACCCAAAGAAAAAAGCCGCATTGTAGATGGCATAAAACCTAAAGCTGTGATGGATTGTGGGAAGACCAGGGGAGACTAGAATCAAGGGACTTAATAAATATAACAAGAGGCCTGAAAAGAAAGGCAAGTCTAATTAGAGGCAGAGAGCTGCTGTGGCCCCATAATGAAAGTGAAATGGAGCAAGAAATACTTTTTTGTAGTCTCCAAAAACAAACGAATGGTTTGAAAAAGTTGCAAAATGGACAGAGGTAGGGTCCACAGGACTGACTGAAATGCCAGTGATTGTGATTGGCTCTCTTTCCTACGTATGCAATAATCTCTGAAATAGTAGTAAGCAGTAGCAGTAGCAGCAATAGTAGTGTTCAAAGCCCAGCTGACTGCTCAGAGCTATATATGGACTACAACCATCTCAATCAAAAGACACATCTAAACACATCGATGACTCTGGAAAGTATATATGTCTTTATAGAGAACAAGAGGTGAATAGACTAACAAAGCAGAAAGTGAGATAGGAAGAGATGACAGACAGCACAAGAGCTAGACAGAAACGAAGAGAGCGCCAGAGCCAGAAAAGAAGAAATGTTAAGCACAAAATATTCAGAAGATGGGGATAGTATTCGTACTAAAACATCCCCGGCATATCCACGGGGGTGATCGAGAATGACCAAAGTGTACATGGCCCATTGGTTTGCAATTTGCAACCATGTTTGAGATGTCTGACAGTGGACACTGTCATCTCTTAGCACGGAGCAAATTCCTTTTTCCACTTATGTTGGAACATTTCTTTGTTGATACAGCCTACTAATTAAAGATTGATCTCCTGCAGAATAAATTGACTATTTATGACTGGAACATTTTTCAGATTACTTTCTGATGTACATTAACCATTATCTTAGTTCATCAGAAATGCAAGTATAATTCTGGAGAACTGAGGTAAGATGGTGAGACTCAGAGAGAAAAAATTACCAGAATGTATATGAAATCAATATTTTTAATGCTATTATGTATCTTAAAATTCAGTGTCAAATAATGACTATAATACAATGCATTTATACAACATTCATGCACCAGCTTCAATGTTTGATTACTTATATTCAAAATGAACATGATTGGGAAAAAAAGTCAAAGGCTACATTATTGATTGGCTGATCGTCCGAAATATAAATGAACTTGTTGTATCGATTTTGGTCCTGGACCAATTTCCTTCTTCCTTCAGACCATTCTGCAGAGTTGTTGTCCCTCAATCTCTTTAAACGTGTATGATGAAAGCAAACTGTAACCCGTCGTGATCTGAAATCGATCAACGTAAAAACCTTTCCCATTTGAAGTTGTAAATCGTCTCTCCTCTCTGTCAAATTTGTCTGATCCTGCTAGTCACTACAATTCAGTCTTGCACCAGCTTCTAGATGAGCATGCACTCCCAACCATTTGTGTTCTGGCTGACCCCTGGTACACAAAGTTAATGAGAGTGACCAAACAAGCTCGTAGACATACCGAACGCCAATGGCAGTCCTCTCAACTTGTTAACTCCATAGAGTTTTCGAGAACACGTGCAAAGAATACGAAAATGATCACGAAAGCCAACGCTGGACATTTTGATACACAGGTATCTACAAAACGCTTATTTTTTGTCATATCTGATCTTTTGGGTACTGCCATCCTCACCTCCCTCTAACATCAATCCTTCAGATCTTCTCTCTCTCTCCAGAAATGAACGACGTTCGAGCCAATTTGATATAAACTCTTTTCTTCCATCCCGTCTTGATCCTCCATAGTACAGACTCCCCACTCACCTAATTGTGACCCATTTCACAAAAGGCACAATAAGTCTCAGTTTAGGCGTTTTTAGGCTTTGGTATCACTATAAAGTGTAGAATCTCAGCTTTCAAATGGTACTAAAGTTGTGTTTCGGGCTACAAAAACAAAAAAGTTATGGGCTTTCAAAGATGAGAGGGGTCAAGTCAGCCATTTTGAGAAAAACAGTGTTGAAGAGAATAGATCTGAATTGAAAGGGTATAGTCAGAAACTCCTTAGCAACAAGCATTACATATCAACCAAATCAGCTGAAATTCCATACTTCCCTTGTTTACTTAATTGTCCATCCAACCAAATTAACAAAAAGAAAAATAAATTTAAGAAAAGCTTACTTTAATCACCAAAATGTTACGGAACTTGTGAATATTTTGAAATATTACCAGTTTGCCGTTTCTTTCTAAGCTCCTTGAGAAAGTGGCTTTGAAACAGTTGAATGATCATCTCTTAACCAACAATCTTTCTCATTCTTTTGCAGTCTGTTTACTGTGTGTACCACAACACCAAAATTGCTCTTGTTCACAACAGACGAAGAAACACATTTGGGCTTATCTTGTCAAGAAAGAAATCTTCACATATCGTACAAACATGGAAAGAACTGCTTACGTGTAGCATCTTCTCCCCGACCACCATCCTGTACATGTGCGAGTTGTGTAAGAGCACCTGCAATGTAAACAAAGACGGTGAGGGTCATGGTCACACACTCGTGAATAATACAATAAGAGGTCAACCTCTTTTGAATAACATCTATTACAGATGAGCCATTCTTAAATACTACCCATAACACCCATAACAGGTCAACCAGCCATTTTTAAGTAACACCACAACATAATAGTCAAGCCATTCTAACAATGTCCCTTCTCATACAAAAACATTATCACAGAAAATCAGGATTTCGTCCTTGTCAGATTTTGCCACCGTGACCTTGAATAATCTGTTCAGATAAATTTGAAACGCATCAAGGACAAGTTGGTAACAGTCTGATCATAAGCAGTGGTAAAAGCAGTACAGAGATAAACTTGAAATGCATCAAGGGAAGTATGGTAAAAATGATGCATAACTTATGTGTTAACAGATGAAACAAAACTTGAAATGCATCAAGGAGCAGTTGGTAAAATGTCATAACAGTGTTAACAGATGAAACAAACTTGAAATGCATCAAGGACAATTGGTAAGCTGTCATAGCAGTGGAAACAGTTGAGATAAACTTGAAATGTCTCGAGGACAGTTGGCAAACTGTCAGAATAATGGAAACAGTTGAAATAAACTTGAAATTCATCAAGGACAATTGGTAAGCTGTCATAACAGTGGAAACATTTAAAATAAACTTGAAATGCATCGAGGACAGTTGGTAAAATGTCATAACAGTCTTAACGGATGAAACAAACTTGAAATGCATCAAGGACAATTGGTAAGCTGTCATAACAGTGGAAACGAAATAAATTTGAAATGCATCAGGGACAGTTGTTAAGCTGTCATCTGCATCAGGGACAGTTGTAAGCTGTCATAACAGTGGAAACAGTTGAAATAAAATTAAAATGCATCAAGGACAATTGGTAAGCTGTCATAACAGTGGAAACATTTCGAATAAACTTGAAATGCATTGTGGACAGTTGGTAAAATGTCATAACAGTCTTAACAGATAAACAAACTTGAAATGCATCAAGGACAATTGGTAAGCTGTCATAACACTGGAAACAGTTGAAACAAAACTTGAAATGCATTGGTAACCCTCATAACAGTGGAAACAGTCGAAATAATTCTCGTTCCTGTTCTGTTTTCATGTATTTCTTGTTAATGTTTGCTTGGGCACTAGTAGCTTCATTCAAGATGTGAGGAGTGCTGTCAGTTGCTGGAACCAGAAAAAAAAAGCACGAAAAAAGAATAAGAACGCGTATTTAAACAACCAGACAAAACAGGCGCAAATTTTCGGCAAACTGGCCTTTTTTAACGCGTAATTTCACAAATAAACAAAACACCAGATACAAAAAAAAAAAAAAAAGAAAATTAAATGTCAATTGCTAGTCTGAACTGTTTTCAAAGGTACAGGAGGGAGCAGAATGGGGTGGTAGTGATGGCGTGTTTGTGTGTGCGTGCGCGCGCGAGCGTGTGTGTGTGTGTGTGTTTGTGTGCGTGTGTGTACCCGCACCTGTATATGTAAACTATCTGAGGTAATCTTTCCGAATGTCTGGTACTTCTGTGAGTGTGTGTGTGTGTGTGTGTGTGTGCGCGCGCGCGTGCGTGTGTGCGTGTGTACACACACGCCTGTGTATGTAAACTATCTAGGGTAATTATTCCTAATGTCTGGTACTCGTGTGTGTGTGTGTGTGTGTGTGTGTGTGTGTGTGTGTGTGTGTGTGTGTGTGTGCGCGCGCGCGTGTATGTGTGTGCGTGCGCGTGCGCGTGAGCGTGAGCACGCATATCTGAAAAAAACATCAAAATTTGTAACATTCATGGAATGTTCTGAGTTATCTAGCTGTATTTTGAACATTTCAATATCTTATCGTCATATCATCACACAGTTTCATATAGTTCCTTCTGTTACGTTGCTAAAAATCTATTCTGTTTGATTTTTGTTTATTTGCCATTATCCTCTGTGCCCCCACTGGGGTCATACGATCTACTAGACTTTGAACTTCGTGTACTATCTGAGCTACGTATTGTTAATGCCAGACACTCTAAGTGTGGGTTTGGGTTTTCCATTTCTTTGTTTTCTTTTGTTTGTTTGGTTTGTTTGTTTGTTTTTGTTTGTTTGATTGTTTGTTTGTTTGTTTTGTTTGTTTGTTTTGTTTGTTTGTTTTTCTTTGTTTATTTCTTTACAGAGAATTATTTGTGACACTACATATCATCTGTCATAACTATTGCTAATGTTATTATCATCATAGCCATCGTCATTATTATCATCATCATCATCATCATCATTATTATTATTATCATCATTATTATAACTGTTATCATTATTGTTGTTGCTGTTATTATTGTTATTATTATCATTATATTATTATTATTATTATTATCATCATTATTATTGCTATCAACATTACTATACTTACACAGCTGCCTCGGCACTGACGAACACGGCCATAAGCAGTATCAATGATGACAACAGCGTTTTCATGCCGTCACCTGCACAAAAGGCAAATCACCGAACTCTTAATTTACAAGAACAAAGAGATAAATAAATAAATAAATGAATAAATAAATAAATAAATAAATCTACTTCATTTCCATCTTTTTATCTGTTAATCATATAAGTAAATAAATAAATAAATTTGCTTCATTTCCATGCTTTTTATCTGTTAATAATAATAATAATAATAATTACAATATTTATATAGCGCAAAATCTTGATAAAATCAAATCTAAGCGCTGAAACAGACACACACGCACGCACGCACACACACGCACACACACACCACACGTACGCGCGCGCGCGCGCGCACGCGTGGCTATAAATGGGGAGAAAGAATAAAAGCAATGGAAAATTATAGAGCATATATATACAATTATATATTAAGTAAATAAATAAATTGCTTCATTTACTTTATTACCTATTTATCCTATAAGTAAATAAATAATAAATAAATCTACTTCATTTCATCCTTTTTATCTGTTAATCATATAAGTAAGTAAATATAAATAAATCTACTTCATTTCCATCCTTTTTATCTGTTAATCATATAAGTAAGTAATATAAATAAATCTACTTCATTTCCATCCTTTTTATCGTTAATCATAAGTAATAATAAATAAATCTACTTCATTTCCATCCTTTTTATCTGTTAATCATACAAGTAAATAAATAAATCTACTTCATTTTCATCCTTTTTATCTGTTAATCATATAAGTAAGTAAATATAAATAAATATACTTCATTTCCATCCTTTTTATCTGTTAATCATAATGTAAATAACTAAATAAATAAATCTACTTCATTCCCATCCTTTTTATCTGTTAATCCTATAAGTCATCATCATCATCATCAGGTGCCTTGCCACATGGCCTTGGCGATCATGACCTTCCATCTGTTTCTGTCTCTTGTTTGCTCAAGCGTCTCTTCCAACCTTTTTGTCTTCAGCCACTCTGCAAGTCCGACCAATTTTTCTCCCTGGGTCTACCTGGTGTTCTCTTTCCCTCCAGCTTTCCCGTTGTGACCAGGTGCTCCAATTCCCCTTTCCTCATAAAATGGCCTATGTATGTTGCCTGTCTTTTCCTAATCTTCCTTATGAATGACCTTCTTGTATCTGCCTCCTTCAAGACTGTCTTGTTTGCTTTCTTTGCTGTCCATGGAACTCTCAACATTGTTCTTAGAAACCACATCTCAGCTGCCTCAATCTTGTTTGGCTTTGCTTGTTGACTCTCCACGCCTCACAACCGTACGTATTGGTTCTATATGACATTCAAGAACTCTCTTCCTGATGTTAATTGATAGGCATTTGTTGGTAAGAATGCTTTTCATCTTCTTGAATGCTGTTTTGGCTTGGCCAATTCTGCTGGCTATTTCTGATGTGCATCTGCCGTCTGGTGAAATGATCGTTCCCGGGTATTTAAACTTACTCGTATCAACCTGTCTCAAGGTTGTGCCGTTTGCTGTTATTTTGAATGAGGGGATTTTATGTTTTTTACTGATCACCATGACTTCAGTCTTCCTACTGTTTAGTTCCAACCCCTTACCTTTGCTTTCTATTTCTAGTATATTCACAAGGTTTTGTAGGTCCCTTTCATTTTCTGCAATTAGCGCGGTGTCATCTGCGATCGAATGTTGTTTATCATTTTTCCTCCAACCTTTAATCCTGGGTCTTCCTCTAAGTTTCTCATGATGTTTTCGCTGTAAAATAAAAACAGATTAGGTGACAAAACACAACCCTGTCTGACTCCTCTTTTGATGTTTTGGAAAGAGCTTATAATCGTTTTCTATTCTCATTGCAGCTGTTTGTTCCCAATACATATTTCTGATTATTCGTAGATCTTTTCTATCAATACTGATCTTTCTAGTTGGTTGATCCATTTTTCATGTTTTACCCGATCGAAAGCCTTGGTATAATCAACAAAGCATAAATATAAATCCTTATTCATCTCGATTAACCATAAGTAAGTAAATAAATAAATTTACTTAATTTCTATCCTTATTATCTGTTAATCCTAAAAGTAAATAAAATATATAACGTGAATTTACTTTATTTCTATACTTTTTATCTGTTAATCCTATAAGTAAATAAACAATAAATACATTGACTTCATTTCTATCCTTTTTATCTGTTAATCCTATAAGTAAATAAACAAATGAATACATTTGCTTCATTTCTATCTTTCTTTAATCTGTTAATCCTGTAAGTAAGTGAATAAATAAATAGATTTACTTCATTTCTATCCGTTTTATCTATAATCCCATAAGTAAATAAACAAATAAATAAATTTACTTCATTTCTTCCCTTTTTATCTGTTAATCCTATAAGCAGCATAGTTGTAGGGCTGAATCCTGGAACATAGCAGCAGACAGCATCCTCCATTTCTGTGTCCGAGTGCAGCAAGCAGTTCGGGCATATTGAGACTAATTCAATCTTTGATATAGTGCCACCCAGCCGTTCCTCTTTCAACGGTGGTGGTGGTGTCCTTCCTGGGTGTCTTGAAGGAGGGTCTTAGTGTGTCATGGTGGGGTAGAATGACCAAACTGTGCCAGCTGCATTGTTTGACAGTTACCAGAAGCAGTTCCTGTGAGTCCATCAAGGTGTTGATTTTTTTCCTAATCAATGATGTTTTTATTATGTACATCAACATTAAGAACATGTCATGACGAAAATCTAGTTTTTTATGGGGAGAGCTTTGGCACTACAGTTGTTCCACTGAGCATTATATGTGGACAAGTGAAAGTTTAGTTTGGCATTATACTGTTCAATTTTAAATCTCTGATTTAGCATTCTTTAGAAAAGTGTGTCTATTCAGAACACATTTGTCTACTTTGCATTCTTACATAAATGATTTTGCGAGCATATCATAAGATCAAATAGTCTGTTTTTCATATTTTGATCGACACTGAACAACACTAGGTTTCATGTGAGTCTGATGAGGTGTTGATCTGCTCATTTTGATGAGGTGTTAATCTTGGTAATTTTGATGAGGTGTTGATCTTGCTCATTTTGATATGTTGATCTTGCTCATTTTAATTAGGTGTTAATCTTGCTCATTTTGATGAGGTGTTGATCTTGCTCATTTTGATGAGGTGCTGATCTTGCTCATTTTAATTAGGTGTTGATCTTGCTCATTTTAATTAGGTGTTAATCTTGCTCATTTTAATTAGGTGTTAATCTTGCTCATTTTAATTAGGTGTTAATCTTGCTCATTTTGATGAGGTGTTGATCTTGCTCATTTTAATTAGGTGTTGATCTTGCTCATTTTAATTAGGTGTTAATCTTGCTCATTTTGATGAGGTGTTAATCTTGCTCATTTTGATGTGTTAATCTTGATCATTTTGATGAGGTGCTGATCTTGCTCATTTTAATTAGGTGTTGATCTTGCTCAGTTTGATGTGATGTTCATCTTGCTCATTTTGATGAGGTGTTGATCTTGCTCATTTTGATAAGATGTTATTTTGCTCATTTTGATGAGGTGTTGATCTTGCTGTTTGATGAGGTGTTGATCTTGCTGTTTGATGAGGTGTTGATCTTGCTCAGTTTGATGAGATGTTGATCTTGCTCTGTGCGTATTCGTTCTCTGTGTCAGCGAGAGCTGGACAGTTTATGTGTGCTGAGAAGCACCACCTCAGTTTCACCTGTGGTGCTTGTGCCGTAATCTGGACATTTCCTGGAAGGGACGTGTGTCCTGCAGGCACATCCTGGACCAGGCTGGTATTCCAAGCATGCATGCCTTTTTCAAACAAAGACAACTGCACTGGCTTTGCCATGTCTGCTGCATACAGTATTGTTGTTGTTGTTGTTCTTTAAAGCCCAGCTGACTGTGTAGAGAAATATCAGGGCTATAACCACTTCAAAACATATAACACTTTCAACAGGAATTAAAGAAAAGAAAACTAAGTACACACATCAATGCACTCGCGCACACAATCTAAAACTAACACTTTCAACAGGAATTAAAGAAAAGAAAACTAAGTACACACATCAATGCACTCGCGCACACAATCTAAGACGCCCCCAGCGTCGACCACTCCGTCCAACAAGGCCAACATCATGACAAAACCAACATGTCTAATTAGAAAGCCAACCAACAAAATCAACATCACGACAAAAACAGCAAGTCTAATTAGAAAGCCAACCAACAAAATCAACATCACGACAAAAACAGCAAGTCTAATTAGAAAGCCAACCAACAAAATCAACATCACGACAAAAACAGCAAGTCTAATTAGAAAGCCAACCAACAAGACCAACATCACGACAAAACCAACATGTCTAATTAGAAAGCCAACCATCAAAATCAACATCACGACAAAAACAGCAAGTCTAATTAGAAAGCCAACCAACAAAATCAACATCACGACAAAAACAGCAAGTCTAATTAGAAAGCCAACCAACAAGACCAACATCACGACAAAACCAACATGTCTAATTAGAAAGCCAACCATCAAAATCAACATCACGACAAAAACAGCAAGTCTAATTAGAAAGCCAACCATCAAAATCAACATCACGACAAAAACAGCAAGTCTAATTAGAAAGCCAACCATCAAAATCAACATCACGACAAAAACAGCAAGTCTAATTAGAAAGCCAACCATCAAAATCAACATCACGACAAAACCAACAAGTCTAATTAGAAAGCCAACCATCAAAATCAACATCACGACAAAAACAGCAAGTCTAATTAGAAAGCCAACCAACAAGACCAACATTATGACAACAGAAAACAAGTTTAATTAGAAAAACGACCAACGAAACCAACATCAGGACAAAAAAAGTCTAATTAGAAAGTTAACCAACAAGATGAACACAACGATAAAACCAAACAAGTCTAATTAGAAAGCCAACCAACAAGACCAACATCATGATAAAACAACAAGTCTGACCAGTCGCCATGGTGTAGTGGTTAGCGCAACGGACTACCAACCAGAAGGTTGTGGGTTGATATCCCCATCAGTCCTTTCAAAAATCAGTGTGGGATTTTTCGGATCTAACCACCTCCTACCCAGAGTTGGGCGTGCTATGGGCTCATAGGGAAGACTGGGACCACACAGTCCAGCCTCATCCATTTCATGGATGCGCCATTAAGGGTATTGCTCAAATCTTCAGACCAGCATCAAAGATGTCTGTCTCTCGGCCTGGTTGATGCCAGGATATATTATGATAGTAAGTGTAGAGTACAGCCCTGTCACGCAGTCTCAATCCTAAATGGAGCTCCATAGCAATATGAATATCATCCTCATTGACATCATCGTCATCACATTGCAAAAAATCTTTCCAAGTTCTGTGGCCATTAAGGTCGCGTAAAAAAATGGAACACCCCCCCCCCCACAAAAAAAAAAAGGTGAGCACAAAGGTAACCTCCCTGAGTGCAATGATCCTTAATCCTGAATAATAAATAAAAAAAAAGTCGGAATAGAATGTCAACCAGTAAGACCAACATCATGATAAAAAAAAAACACGTCTAACAAGAAAGCCAACCAACAAGACCAACATCATGACAAAAACAACAAGTCTAATTAGAAAGCCAACCAACAAGAGCAACATCATGACAAAAACAACAAGTCTAACAAGAAAGCCAACCAACAAGGCCAACATTATGACAAAAACAACAAGTCTAATTAGAAAGCCAACCAACAAGACCAACATCATGACAAAAACAACAAGTCAATTAGAAAGCCAACCAACAAGACCAACATCATGACAAAAACAACAAGTCTAATTAGAAAGCCAACCAACAAGACCAACATCATGACAAACAACAAGTCTAATTAGAAAGCCAACCAACAAGACAACATCATGACAAATACAACAGTCTAATTAGAAAGCCAACCAACAAGCCAACATCATGACAAAAACAAGTCTAATTAGAAGCCAACCAACAAGCCAACACATGACAAAAACAGTCTAATTAGAAAGCCAACCATCAAGACCAACATCATGACAAAAACAACAAGTCTAATTAGAAAGCCAACCATCAAGACCAACATCATGACAAAAAACAAGTCTAATTAGAAAGCCAACCATCAAGACCAACATCATGACAAAACAACAAGTCTAATTAGAAAGCCAATCAACAAGACCAACATCATGACAAAAACAACAAGTCTAATTAGAAAGCCAATCAACAAGACCAACATCATGACAAAAACAACAAGTCTAATTAGAAGCCAATCAACAAGACCAACATCATGACAAAAACAACAAGTCTAATTAGAAAGCCAACCAACAAGACCAACATCATGACAAAAACAGCAAGTCTAATTAGAAAGCCAACACAACAAGACCAACATCATGACAAAACAACAAGTCTAATTAGAAAGCCAACCATCAAGACCAACATCATGAAAAAACAACATGTCTAATTAGAAAGCCAACCAACAAGACCAACATCATGACAAAAACAACAAGTCTAATTAGACAGCCAACCATCAAGACCAACATCATGACAAAAACAACATGTCTAATTAGAAAGCCAACCAACAAGACCAACATCATGACAAAAACAACAAGTCTAATTAGAAGCCAACCAACAAGACCAACATCATGACAAAAAACAAGTCTAATTAGACAGCCAACCAACAAGACCAACATCATGAAAAAACAACAAGTCTAATTAGAAAGCCAACCAACAAGACCAACATATGACAAAAACAACAGTCTAATTAGAAAGCCAACCAACAAACCAACATCATGACAAAAAAAACAGTCTAATTAGAAAGCCAATCAACAAGACCAACATCATGACAAAAACAACAAGTCTAATTAGAAAGCCAACCAACAAGCCAACATCATGACAAAAACAACAAGTCTAATTAGAAAGCCAACCAACAAGACCAACATCATGACAAAAACAACAAGTCTAATTAGAAAGCCAACCAACAAGACCAACATCATGACAAAAACAACAAGTCTAATTAGAAAGCCAACCAACAAGACCAACATCATGACAAAAACAACAAGTCTAATTAGAAAGCCAACCAACAAGACCAACATCATGACAAAAACAACAAGTCTAATTAGAAAGCCAACCAACAAGACCAACATCATGACAAAAACAACAAGTCTAATTAGAAAGCCAACCAACAAGACCAACATCATGACAAAAACAACAGTCTAATTAGAAAGCCAACCAACAAGACCAACATCTGACAAAAACAACTCTAATTAGAAAGCCAACCAACAAGACCAACATCATGACAAAAACAAACAGTCTAATTAGAAAGCCAACCAACAAGACCAACATCATGACAAAAACACAAGTCTAATTAGAAAGCCAACCAACAAGACCAACATCATGACAAAAACAACAAGTCTAATTAGAAAGCCAACCAACAAGACCAACATCATGACAAAAACACAAGTCTAATTAGAAAGCCAACCAACAAGACCAACATCATGACAAAAACAACAAGTCTAATTAGAAAGCCAACCAACAAGACCAACATCATGACAAAAACAACATGTCTAATTAGAAAGCCAACCAACAAGACCAACATCATGACAAAACAACAAGTCTAATTAGAAAGCCAACCAACAAGACCAACATCATGACAAAACAACAAGTCTAATTAGAAAGCCAACCAACAAGGCCAACATCATGACAAAAACAACAAGTCTAATTAGAAAGCCAACCAACAAGACCAACATCATGACAAAAACAACAAGTCTAATTAGAAAGCCAACCAACAAGACCAACATCATGACAAAAACAACAAGTCTAATTAGAAAGCCAACCAACAAGACCAACATCATGACAAAAAACACAGTCTAATTAGAAAGCCAACAACAAGACCAACATCATGACAAAAACAACAAGTCTAATTAGAAAGCCAATCCAACAAGACCAACATCATGACAAAAACAACAAGTCTAATTAGAAAGCCAACCAACAAGACCAACATCATGACAAAAAACAAGTCTAATTAGAAAGCCAACCAACAAGACCACATCATGACAAAAACACAAGTCTAATTAGAAGCCAACCAACAAGACCAACATCATGACAAAAACAAGTCTAATTAGAAAGCCAACCAACAAGACCAACATCATGACAAAAACACAAGTCTAATTAGAAAGCCAACCAACAAGACCAACATCATGACAAAAACAACAAGTCTAATTAGAAAGCCAACCAACAAGACCAACATCATGACAAAAACAACAAGTCTAATTAGAAGCCAACCAACAAGACCAACATCATGACAAAAACACAAGTCTAATTAGAAAGCCAACAACAAACCAACATCAGACAAAAACAGCAAGTCTAATTAGAAAGCCACAAACAGACCAACATCATGAACAAAACATCTCCTTTAAAAGCCAACAACAAGACCAACATCATGACAAAACAACTGTCTTTAGAAGCCAACCTCAGTCCAACATTCAGTGACAAAAAGTTCACGTCTAATTTGAAAGCAACACTGCATGGCAATCATTTTCATGACAAAGTACGTTCTAATTAGAATAGGCCAACATCAAGAGCCAACTCTATGACAAAAACACAGTCTAATTAGAAGCCAGACAAAGCTAGACACACATCTGGACAAACACTTGGAAGTTTATGTATGGAAAGCCAATCAACAAGACCAACATGACAAAAAAAAACAAGTCTAATTAGAAAGCCAATCAACAAGACCAACATCATGACAAAAACAACAAGTCTAATTAGAAAGCCAATCAACAAGACCAACATCATGACAAAAACAACATGTCTAATTAGAAAGCCAACCAACAACACCAACATCATGACAAAAACAGCAAGTCTAATTAGAGAGCCAACCAACAAGGCCAACATCACGATAAAAACAGCAAGTATAAATTAGAAAGCCAAGAGTAAAAAGAAAACAACATCAAACAAACACAGTCTCGCTGTTCATATGTTCCAGACAGGTCATGCAAAACCGTTTTTTCATGCATTTGGTCAAAATGTCCTGAATTCCCCTCTCCTGGTCATCAAAACGAGTACACAGTTTCACTTCCCTATAATTGTTGGGGAAAGTCTTTCTCACATTGTTGTTTGATCATTGATGTAATTCATTTTGTTCATCGATGTTGTTATTCTGCTGTACTGTTGCTGTACTGTTGCTGTACTGTTGCTGTACTGTTGCTGTACTGTTGCTGTACTGTTGCTGTACTGTTGCTGTACTGTTGCTGTACTACCTGTTCTAATGCTTCAGTGGCATGGAGGCGTGTTCACGCTTAATAATGGACAGTTGCTAGAAACACCTGCTGGCAACTGACTTAGAGTTTGATGTTTGGCGGGTTATTAAGTGTGTGTTCATGAGGGAATCGTCACACCTGGACAATTCCGTATGCACTCCACCCAAAACCATCTGCAACTGTCCAGCAACCTCCTTAATCCTGCGCAAAACTCTATGCTCTGGCATGGTTTTGAAATAGGGAGGGTATCTATGAAACGCTATACCACCAGAACGACTGGAGCTTAAGATGGGCAGTGAACAAACTGCTATACTGCGGGAGTTGATGACGGGGAAGGGGACTGAACTCGAGCCACAAATCATAAGTCCACCATTCTGTCAAAAGATCCAACCACTTCAGTCTTATGCCAAAGCTCGGAAGTTGGTTGTTCGCTGCTCATCTCAAGGTTCCCATCATTCTTCATTTTTCTTGAAAAATATATATACAAAAATTAAGTTTTTTGTACCAAGTCTTTAATCTTAGTTCCTGCTCTTTCCACTACTTTTATCTTCAGCTCTGATTTTTCAATTTCTTTTTGATACATTGTTTTCAACTCTGAATTTGGTGTCGCCTGAACAAACAGCACTGATTGGTAGTTAGTTCTAGAGTCTTTTTTATTCTTAAACCAGCCAGTTATCTTTTCCCTTTTTTTTTGGTCTGATCTTTGTCCTCCATTTTCTTTCTGCAGAACACCGCAGAATTCATCGATTACTCGAAACTGTTTAAATATGTTTCTGTTTTTGCGCCAAACTTTGGTAGTTCTTCTTTTCTCTTGTTTGAGTACCATTTTGGCATCTTTATATTTTTGTAGCATGATGAAGTTCTCCATTTGTTTAATTCTTCGGGTGTCACCTCATTTACACAGTTTCTTGCATAACGAATGTACAGTGTTCAGGGTGATACTATGAATCATCAGGAAGGTGAATAAGTCACAGACGCTTTGTGCTTTCAGCAATCTTGTGGTTTGTTTTTGTGACGTGTCTCATGGCATTGTATGCCCGTTTGTAACCCGGGCTGGTCAAACTTTTAGAATTCACAATATGGAATATCTTTGCCATTGTGGTGTTGGAAATACTCTTCATTTTTCTTGAAAAATATATATACAAAAATTATGCACCACACACAAATAGGACAAAACCACTCACTTTAAAACGCACGTTTCGGCCACACCGGCCCTTGTCAAGTGCGCTGTATCTCCTTGCTTCGCCTTCTATGTCCTGGTGAGACTACAGCTCACCAGACCATTAAGTGCTTATGAAAAGATAAAGAGGCAAGCAGAGAATGGGGAAAAACCAATGTATAGGAGTAAACACTGGAGGACAAAGATCAGACCAAAAAAAAAAGGCAAAAGATAACTGACTGGTTTAAGAATAAAAAAGACTCTAGAACTAACTACCAATCAGTGCTGTTTGTTCGGACGACACCAAATTCAGAGTTGAAAACAATGTATCAAAAAGAAATTGAAAAATCAGAGCTGAAGATAAAAGTAGTGGAAAGAGCAGGAACTAAGATTAAAGACTTGGTACAAAAAACTTATCCATTTAGACCCCAGAAATGCACTGATAACTGTTTTGCATGCACTAACGGCAACAGTAAGATCAACTGTCGTAAAAGCAATGTTGTTTACGAGATAGAGTGCACCTCTTGCGGGGATACGTATATAGGTGAGACAAGCAGAGCAGTGAGAATAAGAGCCAATGAACACCATAACCAATACATCAAGAAAGATAAAGACTCAGTCCTTTACAGACACACTACTGAAAAACACAGTGGCAAAAATGTTCAGTGGAAATTTAGAATAGCAGGACAATACAAAGACGCCTTGACACGTCAGACAGCTGAGGCAATAAAAATAAAAGAGTTGACGCCTAGTGCCCTGATCAACAACAGAGCAGAATTCATGCATAATGGTCTGGTGAACTGTAGTCTCACCAGGACATAGAAGGCGAAGCAAGGAGATACAGCGCACTTGATAAGGGCTGGTGTGGCCGAAACGTTGTGCGTTTTAAAGTGAGTGGTTTTGTCCTATTTGTGTGTGGTGCATAATTTTTGTATATATATTTTTCAAGAAAAATGAAGAGTATTTCCAACACCACAATGGCAAAGATATTCCATATTGTGAATTCTAAAAGTTCCCATCATTCTTGTAGAGTTTCATGTCTCATTCCCCACTCCCATCCCCATGTCAAGACCTTTCCTCCACAGACTTTTGCACTGGCTCAAGGTGTCCAGAAGTAGAACTGGGCTCAGCACATATGGCACTGTGTGATTGCGACAAAATCCAGACAAACTTGACAGTGAAGAAGAGACACAGACAATTGATGGTTAGGTTAGCAATGGGTGTACAATAAGTGCACTGATCACTGGGAGAGAGGTAAGCACAAATCTTAAACGTACTCATCATCATCATGTGCCCTGCTACATAGCCTTGGCATCATAGCCCTCCACACGAATCTATCTTTCGTTGCTGCAAGTACATCTCCCACCCTCTCTGTCTTCATCCACTCCGAAAGTCAGTCCAATATTTTCTCCCTGGGTCTACCTGGTGCTCTTTTTCCCTCTAGCATTCATATTGTGACTAGGTGCTCAAATTCCTCTTGTCTCATAAAATGTCATATAAATGTTGCTTTTCTTTTCCAAATCTTCTTCGTTGATATTCTTTTTGTGTTTAGCTCTTTCAAGACTATCACCTTTGTTTTCTTTGCTGTCCGTGGAACTCTTAACATTCTTCTCTGAAAAGGCATTTGAGCTGCCTCAATCTTGTTCCGACTTTGCGTGTTGATATTAATGTACTCTCACCTGTCTCACCTGTCGGTGTCACCGGGAACAGTGTTGGCCGCTGCACATGATGTCCTCACAAGTTGCCTCCAGCACTCTCGATCTTGGCTAAGTCTGACCACCTCCTGGAGTTTCTTGCCACTGATGTTTGTGATGTTTCTAGCAAGTGATGCAGGTGGCCATCCTCTGTTTCTCTTTCCTTCCACTTTACCTTGGAGGACAGTGGACATCAAGTCTGTTCTCTCATTACGGATTGCGTGTCCAACATATTTCAGTTTCCTCCGTTGTATGAGTACTAGAAGCTTGCGTGTAGTACCCAACTCATTCAGTATGCTTTCATTTGAGCGCCTATCCGTCCATTTGACCCTCAGCAGTCTTCGGTAAAACCACAGCTCTGCTGCTTCCACTCGTCTTTCATCCTCTTTCTTCATTGTCCATGCCTCGCAGCCGTATAACATCACTGGCCAGACAAGACATTTTAAGAGTTTTATCTTAAGGTCTGCTGTTATGCTGTGGTCTTTCCAAATATTGTTCAATTGAACCATACTGTTCTTGGCCATTCCAATTCTCATCTTTATGTCTTTTGAGCATGTTCCATCGTGTGTCTTGACTGAACCTAAATATCTAAAGTCCTTGACATTTTCTAGAGGGACTTGGTTTAGCATGATCTGGTCCTGTCTAGTGTTATATTTGCCTGCAACATGCATAACCTTTGTCTTCTTTGAATTTAAGTCCAGCCCAGCTGCCTTTCCAACCCGGTCTACCCTGTACAGGATCCTCCTAGAGCCTGTAATGTTGTCTGCCAGTAATCCTGTGTCATCTGCGTAGCGTAAATTTGACAGGTTTCTACCACCAATATTTACTCCCATGTCTTCTATGTCTGCTTCTCTCATGATATGTTCAGTGTATATGCTGAAGAGATGTGGAGACAGGATGCAACCTTGCCTTACCCCTTTAGTGATGTTAAAAAATTTGCAGTTTTGATTATTCCATCTGATTGTTGCTTTTTGATCATTATATAATGAAGCTATGAGGGAAACCAGATGTCTTGGAAAACCCATTTTGATGTACTATAGGAGTAAAAATAATTCTTTGATTGCTTAGAACCGTTTTGGTGCTGTAAACGTTGGGCACAAAAACATTGCAGAGAGAGAGACAGACAGACAGACAGACAGACAAAGAATCAGGATAAGAAATGTATTCAATAAGGTCAAAACCCCATTTGAAGGAGTGTGAACACATTATAAACATTATACAAATACAGGATATAATACATAGTCGTTCTTGGATAATGCATATATGTTGAAATGATTACAATATAGGACTCACAGTCAAACTTCAATAATACAATAGGAACATATAAATAGGTTTAACAGACACACATCACAAGAATTTAACTTTATGATAAGGCAAACTCTCTTATCTTAAAAGCGTTATAGACGTATGTTGCCAAATTTCTAATTGAACGATCATTTGGCTGAATTAACAGATGTCTCAGATCCTCAAGGGCTGGACAACATGGAATAAAGTGATTTTCATTTTCAGTAACACTTTTACCTAAAGAGCATTTCGTTGCCTCTTTATTGTCTTTTAGATCTTAACATATGCACTGATAAGTCAGACATACCAAACAAATCTTGTGAACACGTATCTTATAAATCTGTTAAAGTCCAACAACAAGTATGCTTCTACCTCATGTGATTGTTTAAACTTTCTATATTGTGCAAAAACATCACTAGTATTGATATGATAATCCCAATTTAACCATCTACAGTCAACTAATTTTTGAAATTTTTTGTAAAGACTTTATACAACCCACATACTGATTTTCCCAGACGTATGAAAAACCGTACGTATTTAATATATCATAGAAGAGAGAGACAGAGACAGAGAGACAGCGACAGAGACAGAGAGACACAGAGAGAGAATGAGAATAGCATTTAACAGTTATATTTTCATTATTATATTTAAGTAGGCCTATCGAACAGTAAGCTACCTGGTGTCCTCGCAGAGGAACAGAGATAAACCTGATCATTAATGAAGAGTAGAATCAAACATAGGACCCATCAGGTCTGTTTTAAAACTAACGCTTCAGACAGAAAGATAGACAGGTGAGGCAGCAGACTAACCTTTGCTCTGAAGTCAAACAAGATCAAAACAGAAACTGATCGTTTTTTTCCGTGTGCAATCTGTAAAAGAGGACGACGAGGTGTGAGGAGCTAGGTGTGAGGTCATTCAGTATATATACAGACTGACGAGCAGTGTCCACGAGAGGGCGCTTCAGGTGACAGAAAAGTGGGTGGAGTTTCCATACGCTGCCATGTGCACAGAAAAGATATAAATCCCCACCTACTACTACCCTCTCCACCTTCCTACCCACTTTCACCTTTCTACCCGCCTTCCTCTAAATCTTCAGCCCCTTCTCCCTGCCCCCCCCCCCCCCCCCACTCCCTGGCACACAACAACGCTTTCCTGACATTTTTGTAGACGCTGTTTGCCTTAGTCGTTAAAGTGTTTTGAATCTTTGAATCTCGAGTTTTTCTCTTTCTTTGTCTTTGTGTTTTTCTTTGTCTCACTGTAATTCTTCCTGTTACAACTTCTGTCTCTCTCTCTCTCTTTCTCTCTCTCTCTCTCTCTCTCTCTCTCTCTCTCTGTCTGTCTGAGATGACCTCTGCCTATATTTCTGGTCTCCTCACCGTTTATACTCCTAGACAGCCCCTTCATCTAAAATATACGCATTGTCTGTGTCCTACCTGTACAGACTAAGACTCTTGGCCAGCGCTTGTCCCTTTTCTGTGCACCACAATAACAGAACGCACTTCCCTCAGATATTTCTCATTCGTAATCGTGGTCCTCTCTTAAACTTTAAACTCCCGCACCTTATCCATCAAGTACAAAAACTTAACCCTTTGATTCCTTCATCCTATCTACCAGCTTTCTGCATTACGAAGCTGGTGGATAGGGTGAGGAAATATTCAAAGGGTCAAGTTTTCACTAGGGTTAAGTTTTTGCTTTGCTAGCTATCATGGTTGACAATGCAGGATGCTGGTGGACACGGTGTGGGAATCAAAGGGTTAAGAGAACTCTAAAACCTGACCTCTTTAAACAATGTTGTTTTCTAAAGTGAACTGACAAAGGGCCATCAACCAAGAGGATGGCCAAAGCTTCCTTACAAAGACATCCTGAAAAAAATCCCTCCAGAAATGTAACATTGATGAAGAACAATGGGAAATCATAGCCACAAACAGGTCTGAATGGAGGCAAGCTATTCGCAAGGAAACAAAAGCTTATGAAAATGAAAGAGAAGCAGCCAAGTGGAAAGGCGTGCAGTAATAAAGGCCAGAACCAACTCTGCAGAGTGTTCTATTGAGTGTCCAGTATGTGACTTTGGCCTGAGATCCACACAAATAAAGTGATAGGTTGGACTTTATTGACCACGATAATCAATCAATCATCTATCTATCTATCTATCTATCTATCTATCTATCTATCTATCTATCTATTATCTATCTATTACGTCAGTGTTTGTGCGTTCACCATCATCAGTCCCTGTACAGGACTTTGTCTGCTTACGAGCATGCGTGCTTACATGCGTATCCATATGTCTATTTTTGTGTCTATTTTTGTTTAGCATATTCATTCATATAAAAAGATTTTTCTCGGGTCACACCTGTTGTTTTCTTTTCCTGTTCTATTTCATACCATGCTTATGTCACTGATTTATCATTGGTTCATATCTTTGTATTCAATGTGGTTAAGAACTTGCTTCCCAGGAGGTTGCACCATATAAATCTTTCAGTATTGTTATCTGAAATATCAATACCAAGTAGTCAGGTCAGGGCTAAGTCTCTGCTACAGTGTGACAGTAGACTGTAGACCTGTGCCTGTCTTCACTGCCTTGTGGGTTACCCTTGGGAGGGGAAAGGCTATAGGGGTAAACCCAGACAGAAAATCGAGGGTTGACAACCAGAACCAAGTATTTCGATTATCTGATAGTTTACAGGAGATATTTTTTCACTGGGTTTTTGGGGAGAGGCTATATCTACATTTTGAGATACTGGTTTTTGGTTTTATCGATAACCAATCAAAAACCATCATCATGGTAAAAACAAAGTCCACCATGTGAAAGATCACATCAAAAGCAACAGTTCTGTATAAAAAAAGTGAAAATTGACAAAGAAATGTGAGATACTGGGTTCTGGCTGTCAACCCTCGAAATCCTGCAGCCACATACTGCATAAAAGGCATGCCACACAGCACTGCTTGTGGTTTTGGCCATATGCTGCGACCTGCCATCAACTGTTCTGCCGTCTGTGTCTCCTATGAGAAGAACTGTCTTACTTGGTTTGGCTTGGACTTGTGGAGGCAGGTGGAGAGAGTTGCTGAGGCAAACAACAGTAACTTACTTATGCGCATGGCACCTAGCACCAACTAAATGAACAGAGTGCTAGATTGGACTTTACCAACCATGATAGTCAACCATATATATCATTATTAATTCATCTGTGTCAGTGTAGAACCTCCATGGGCGAGGGCTGAATGCAAAAAGGGGCATTTGTTTTGTTTTGTTTTGTTTTTTGTTTTTGTATGTGTGTGGTTTTTTTTTTTTGTTTTTTTTTTTTTGGTCACTATCCTTGTAAATGAAAATTTTGGTATTCCGGGCCAGAGAAGAATGAAAAGGAAAAATCGCTATAGTTTATTTCTAAACAACAGTACCTATCCTCTGTCTGTCTGTCTGTCTGTCTGTCTCTCTCTCTCTCTTCAAAAACTGAGAAACAAAGTCAATTAGTTTTTCCTCATTATTTTTCTACAAAGTCAGCAGTGCAATTATTTTAATGGACACATTTGTTGGGAATCTATCAATTATCGTCTTCTGAGTTCTGCACGTGTGTATTCTGGTAGCAAGGAGGCAGTTTGGTGTCAGATTGTTTTCCAAACACACTCAGCCAAAGAAATGCGAAACGTTCCTTATTACCGTTAATCAAAGGACATAACTCTTGAGAGTCACGTAGGAATTATCACCCATGTTGTAAAACTTCTCATATCTAGCACAGTTACGCTGCCCATTCAGCTAGCATAGAAGCGGATACACAGCACAAAAACCGTTAACTCAGAACACTGGAATGGGTAGCGTAACTGTGTTAGATTTGAGAAGTTTTACAACATGGGAGATAATTCCTACGTGACTCTCAAGAGTTATGTCCTTTGATCAACATTATAAAAATTCTCCCTGCTTCCCTCTTATTTCTTTGGTTCCTTATTACCGTGTAGAGTAGGCCATCAAATGGCCATGTATAATCTTGAGTGCACATAAACCAGTGTATGCACAGCGTGCATACACTCATTATCTCTCTCTCTCTCTTTAACATTTCCAAGCTTCAGTTTGTTTGGATTTGTTTGTTTGGGGTTGGGTGTTTTTTTTTCTTTTTCTTTTCGTTCTTTGTGTTTTTAGGAAGGTGTGTTGCTGTGTGGCTGTCGGTGCATGTCTGGGCAAAAATGTGTTCACACTAATTCCTCAGCTGCTTCTGGAAGGATCGCTACCAAATCTGGACCAAATGTGTGGATTGTCGACAAGTTACAAAACCATGGCACCAGGAACAAGGTCACACAGACCAAAAAAAAAAAGCGCCTTGTCAACACTGATTGAGAGATGTGTGCGAACAGTACGTTCTCAAGAAATTATTTGAATTCTATTTTCACATCATGATGAGAGTTCTTGAGTGTTATATAGAACCGATACTATTGTAGGGTTGTGAGGCGTGGACAGTCAACACGCAAAGTCAAAACACTATTGAGGCAACTGAAATCTGGTTTCTTAGAAGAATGTTGAGAGTTCCATGAACAGCAAAGAAAACAAACGAGACAATATTGATAGAGGCAGACACAGGAAGATCGTTAATAAAGAAGATTAGGAAAAGACAAGCAACATTTATAGGACATTTTATGAGGAAAGGGGAATTAGAGCACCTGGTCACGACAGGAAAGCTGGAGGGAAAGAGAACACCAGGTAGACGCAGGGAGAAAAGATTGGATGGACTTGCAGGGTGGCTGAGGACAGAGAGGGTGATAGATGTACATGTACTCGCAGCAACAAAGAATAGATTCGTATTGAGGGCCATGACTGCCAACGCCACACGACAGGGCACATGATGATGATGATGATGATGATGATGATGATGATGATGATGATGATTTTCACCGCTTTGACAGTCTATCATTGAACTCGCTTAACGTCAAACTTTATTTGGTCTGATCCTTCTTCAAGATCACAGTGACCTTCAAAGTACAAAATCCGGATTTACTGGTGTCAAGCAAAAACGTAACGTATGAAAAGGTAGAATGGCTTGTCTTGTATTTTTGTTGTTGTCGTTGTTGTCATTATTGTTACTGATGTTTTTCAGTGAATTCAGATCCATGCAAACATTGTCAAAATATGTAGACAGACAGACAGACAAACAGAGACAGACAGACAGAGACAGACAGACAGACAGACACAGACAGAGACAGAGAGATGGACAGACAGACAGAGACAGACATTGTGACAGACAAACTTACACACATATACACTCAACATAAAACACACTGTGATAGACAAAGAAAAATAGACACAGTCAAGAGAAAACACATTGCACATTGTGATAGAGAAACAAAAAATATACAGGCATACAGACAATAGTTAACACACAACACTCATAGTGAAAAGACGTCAAATCAAAGAATGAACGAACGAAACAAAACTACACGCATACAATAAAAAAACACACACAAAAACGTGGCTTTTCACTATGGCGACGTGTTCTCCTGGGGAAGTGCTGCACGATTTTCAGACAATAAACCCGTGGTGACAAGCAATAAACAAAACACCAAATCTCAAGAACTCACAACAACAAAGTCACAAGCACTAGTATCTTTATTTGCGAAACAAAACGGGCAAAAGCAAAAACCAAAAACAAAAACAAAAGTAACCAAAAAAAGCACCCATACCTCCATACACATACTAACAGACGATTATAATTGTGCTGAACCTTTTCTGTGGAATAAAATGCTCTTTTATCCGAGAAATTTGCTTATTCTTTCCCCTTTAAAACCTATCTTACATGTAAAGTCTATCTGTTCCGTGAATGCTTCCATTTGAATTCACTTCGTCCAAGCGGACCCTATCCCTCCGTTTAAATTCACTTCGTCCAAGCGGACCCTATCCCTCCGTTTAAATTCACTTCGTCCAAGTGGACCCTATCCTTCCGTTTAAATTCACTTCGTCCAAGTGGACCCTATCCTTCCATTTAAATTCACTTCGTCCAAGTGGACCCTATCCTTCCATTTGAATTCACTTCGTCCAAGTGGACCCTATCCCTATCTTGTTTTTGTGCGTTTTTCTAGTTTGTTGTAAAGGGATGCTGTTGAGAGTGTGCGCACGCTGTGCATTTTATTTATGATTGCATTGTAGAATTATAAGCACCTAGAATACTCCTGGCACACTAGAAACATCATTATCATCATTTATTACTATTATCATTATTATTATTATTATTATCATTATCATCATCATTATTATTACCACCATCACTGAGAGACGTTAAATGAAAAAAAGGAACACAATCATAACCATCTGTTATATTTTTTTTCTGATTATGTGAATTTCAATCTACTAAGTTACTGCTTGTTGTGCTATTCGTGTGCTGCTACGGTACAAGCAGATGTATATTCATATTTTCTGCGTGATCCTCTCGTATCAACTGTCTTTCCTTCATTGCCGTTCTGACCTCTTTGTTACTTGCTCTCTTTGTGTCTTTCTCTCCTTCTGTCTTCTGCTTCTTGTTTCAGTCTCTCTTTGTGTCTGTCTTTCCTTCTTGTTTCAGTCTCTCTTTGTGTCTGTCTTTCCTTCTTGTTTCAGCCTCTCTTTGTGTCTGTCTTTTTTCTTGCTTCAGCCTTTCCTTGTGTCTTTCTTTTCTTCTGTCTTCTGCTTTTTGTTTCAGCCTTTCCTTCCTTCCTTCCTTTTTTTTCCTTCAACGTTTTTGTTTCTATTAAGTGTACATATTATGTATAAACACACTGACAAGCAACTACAGACTCTATTATCGGCCAGTCCTCATGGTGACCTCAATTAAGTGGGTTTGGAGGCGTGTTGAAAAACCGAAATGAGCGGTATGGGGGAGGGGGTCCATCTTTCACAATGCTACCATGATGGAATGGGATTATCGTTGAAGACGCTCCGTTTTTCCATTTTGGACCAAGACTGGGCGGCACGGCACCTTACTTTCATTATAACTCTA
Organism: Monoplex corrugatus; assembly: GCA_030674185.1. Taxonomy (NCBI): domain Eukaryota; kingdom Metazoa; phylum Mollusca; class Gastropoda; order Littorinimorpha; family Ranellidae; genus Monoplex; species Monoplex corrugatus. The sequence goes on from JAPXFY010000028.1 coordinate 47,470,231, forward strand.
CACTAGCGTCGACCAGGCCCGAGAGATGAAGACACCTGCGGTGATGGTCAAAAAAATAATCTGAGAAAACACCTTCAATGAAAATTTTGGTAAAGTGGGCGAGACTCCACGGTGTAGTTCTAGTCCTCCCAACGAACCCATAGCACTCTAAAATTTGGATAAGATTCGATCAGGAGAAAAAAAAAATTCCACGATAAATTTTGAACTGATGAGAGTTGGCACTGACTATTTCCCAGTCAACAGTCCTGGTCTGACTCTTGGAAGTTAAAATCCAAGTCTTTGACGTACAACTTTAAAATAACCAGTGTCGCCTTTTTTTTTTTCTAAAAGACAAAAAATAGTCTGAGTCCTAAAAAAGGTAAAAGACATCGATTTATGTATTGGTCTTACATATAAAAACTAGTGACAGCGTCTTTGTGTCTGGTCTGACTCACAAGAGTCTGGAGTCATTCCGAAGGCATGCATATAATAAACAAAACCAGTGTCGTGCTCTACATCTACGATTATAGATAAAATTTAAAAGCCGTTGATAAATTTCTATGCTATTCACAAAAAGAAACAAAAATCCACTGTCATCTTCCACAGTTAATAAGGTAAGCTGGCAAAGTCTTGAATTGATTCTATATTGTGACCTGCTCGAACAAAACGATTCAAAAGTCGTGCAGCATGTTGTTCATAGAGAGCTCAAAATATCACCCCGAGGCCTTTGATGTCCATTTTGATTTTTTAGCCTTTTCAGTGTTCAGAACCACTTTTCTTCTACACGTGTTACGTGGAGACCCGACAACGTGGTCTGAACCATCTGAAATATTACTGTTTATGCATAAAGTACACTGGCGTTATCTCTGACTAATTTTTACACTGTGTGTTGAGTCATAGCAGAGACGCAGGTGCACAAACAATCCCAGAGAACGTATGAATTGTTGGTGTTGTTATTGAGGACGAAATTCATTTCCTGGATAACAAGACTAAAACCGACGAAAGAGATTCGGAAGAATATATGCTTTCAACAACTGATTGCTTTAAATCCATGATGCTAGATCCTAGTGACTTACTTAAAGAAGGTAAATTTGCAAGTACATCCTACAGAATATGTCTATGATTGCCTGCGTTTGGAAATACTGAAAAATCCTGAGACATTTTCATGTATGTTTTCCCATATTCTCATATATATTTTCCCAAGGTGTTGATATGACCATGATGATGATGATGATGTTTGCGATAACATGAAATGTCAAGTCTTCAAATGTTGAAATCACAAATCGTTTTGTCAGCTTATTAAATCAAATGTTGAAATGATAAATTGTTTTCTCAGCTTGTTGCAATCAAATGTTGAAACCATGGATTGTTTGTCAGCTTATTACAATCAAATGTTGTAATCATATCTTGTGTCTTGAAGCCCTATCTTAAGGTCTTATGGCGAATAGACTTGTTCCGAGCTCTGAAAAAGAAAATACTAACATCTCGAAATGGAGGCCACAGGCCCGAGTTGTTGTTCTGAGTCTTATGTGGACAACAAGCTGCACGACTTTGGTCTACCTTCTGTGGAACACATTTATGTACCTACAGTATCAACCATAATACAAGAGCAAGCAAATCAAATGGCATTATAGTGCAATAGCGTAATAGACACCATCAAAGCAAACAACCTTGTTGACAAATATACGCATAAAAAAATCTTTAAGTCCTATCGGTGGCTGGATTACGGAAGCATGAAAATACTCAGGATGCAAGCAACGGCAAGTTTAGACAAGAAAGAATTTTTAGCTAGTAGCTTATCGAGTCAGAATTTGAAATGTCAGCATTCTTATCACTGTAACAGAGCCATGGACTCGAAGATCTAATGCTTCGAGTTCATTCCTGTCCCAGAACATAAACACTGGATTACTGGCAGCCCATCCTAATGCTTCAAACATTCTGGTGATATCAGCTAAAAGTGGCGCAAGTTCCTTCTCTCACCCTCCCATTTCCTGTTTTAATTAAAACCTTGAAGTGCCGTAGAGTTATGTGTAGGCTCAAGTCTGCCAACTATTTGACAGCCAGGTGGAGCGCATATGCACCTGTCAAAGTTCGATGAATTCCTGCTGAATAAACCCCGAACGTCATAACACAGTAGAAATCAAAGCAAATGCAAAAAGCATAGTAATAATAATAATAAAATTGTGTATTTGTATAGCGCATATTCCATATAAAGCATGCTCACCAGCGCTTTACATTTCGCAAAAAAAACCAAATGGTGATAAAAATGTTCACAATTACATACAAAATGAGAAAACAACAAACATTAAAGCTATACAAGTAAGAAGACACATAAGAAACCACAAAATATTAAAGTTTAAACACCGACTTATGTCAAAAAAAACAACAACAGATTTTTCATATAAATAAAGAGGCATACTATGTTTATATATTCATGCGTGTGTGGTGTGTGTGTGCTGCGTGTGTGCGTGTGTGTGTGTGTGTGTGTGTGTGTGTGCGTGTGTGCGTGTACGTGTGTGCGTGCGTGTGCGTTGCTGTGCGTGTGTGTGTGTGTGTGTGTGTGTGCACACAGGCGCGTGCACACATGCATGTGTAAGAATGTGTGCATGTGTGTGCGTGTGCGTGTGTGCGCGTGCGTGCGTGTGCTATGTTCGCATGCGCCTGTGTGTGTGTGTGTGTGTTTGTGCATGCAATAGTTGTACATAAAATTGTAATCAATATTTAGTACTGCAGTATGACCATGTATGATCAAAACCTTCTACAAAACAAATATATCAACGTTGTGTTTGCACTCTCAGAACAACAAAATAAAAATAACAATTCGTATGAATCTCATGTAAACAAGTTGTAGAGTAAAACCGTTAAACATTCTTAAGCAAGAAGGAAACGTGGCAACAAAATGTCGAAAAGAAAGCAGTGGTGTGTTCGGATATATTTACAATATCATGTACGAACTGCAGTGGTACTTCAAAATAGCGTTGCTTTTGAATAGTCTGTATGTTTTGAGTCAGCATGACAGCGATTTAGTGTTGTTGGTAAACTAATGATAGGTATTGTAGTGTGGTTGGTCAACTAATGATAGGTATTGTAGTGTTGTTGGTCAACTGATAGGTATTGTAGTGTGGTTGGTCAACTAATGATAGGTATTGTAGTGTGGTCGGTCAACTAATGATAGGTATTGTAGTGTGGTTGGTCAACTAATGATAGGTATTGTAGTGTGGTTGGTCAACTGATAGGTATTGCAGTGTTGTTGGTCAACTAATGATAGGTATTGTAGTGTTGTTGGTCAACTAATGATAGGTATTGTAGTGTTGTTGGTCAACTAATGATAGGTATTGTAGTGTGGTTGGTCAACTAATGATAGGTATTGTAGTGTGGTTGGTCAACTAATGATAGGCATTGTAGTGTGGTTGGTAAACTAATGGCCAATAAACATTATAGATGGCGTTTATATTTACTGACCATATCTGGATGATGTTTATATCTATGGTCCACGTCTTGATGATGTTATATCTATGGTCCATGTCTTGATGATGTTTGTATCTATGGTCCGTGTCTTGATGATGTTTGTATCTATGGTCCGTGTCTTGATGATGTTTATATCTATGGTCCGTGTCTTGATGATGTTTGTATCTATGGTCCGTGTCTTGATGATGTTTGTATCTATGGTCCGTGTCTTGATGATGTTTGTATCTATGGTCCGTGTCTTGATGATGTTTGTATCTATGGTCCGTGTCTTGATGATGTTTGTATCTATGGTCCGTGTCTTGATGATGTTTGTATCTATGGTCCGTGTCTTGATGATGTTTGTATCTATGGTCCGTGTCTTGATGATGTTTGTATCTATGGTCCGTGTCTTGATGATGTTTGTATCTATGGTCCTGTCTCGTACTCTCATGTCTCCAGCATGGCAGGTAGCCCAGGATCAGATTACTTCAATCTATGGTCGCTTTAACAGTTGTCGTTTCCACTAATGTCACATTGTTGGTTTCGACGTTCAAAGTCGTGCCACCGGGGCAAAACATGGTAATTTGTTTACCGTGCACACACCACAGGTACCGTCTGAAAACAAATACAATGATAAGGTCAGGCAACAACAACGAAGATAAGGGATGTCTCATTTTCTTCTTTTCTTTGCTGTCTACATATCTGACAAAATCGTGGCGATAATGTAACTCCTTCCCTCCCTCCCCCCCACCCCACCCCCCAGTTCCGTCTGGCTGCCATGGAGCTCTGTTGGTGAGAGAAGTTGTATTTAGCCATGTCTCCTGTCACACCACTTGATCCTGATGAGGTGAGGATCTGGCACTGTTCCATCATGAAGGGACCTAGTATTGTATGGGCTTGCTCCATTCTCGTCAAATATAGATGACTGTGTAGGCATCAGCGTTATGTTATGTTACCATGGTTTGCAAGAAGGCGCCTGTAGGCCTCCGACTTTAGTGTAGGTTGTCTGTAAAAGTTACCCCCCCCTTCTTCTCCTAAGCTCATAATCAAAAGATCTACCATGTGAGCTCAGGGGACCATACCTTTAGACGTCCCTTATGCACATAATGAGTCAGGGGACATATTGATGGTCTTGTAAACCTGAAGTCGTAGGGAAATACAGTCGTAGACATTTAACATTTCTCCAGGGCCAGCATTATGAGAAAGGTTTCGGGTTCTCTCCCTCAGGACACAAATGTCTTCTGACTGTATCTGTTATCAGTCAGAGGACATATCGATGGCCCTGTAAACCTGTGGTCGTAGGGTGGAATACAGTGGTAGACACTTTAAACATTTCTCCGGGGCCAGCAATATGAGAAAGGTTTCCGGTTCTTTCCCTCAGGACACAAATGTCCTCTGACTGTATCGACTTTCCAAACAGGGTTAAATATGGATTCAAAACCAAGCAATGTCAACGAGATTTATCTCTTGCTTGTCCAACTTCATTACTGATAGGAGCAACTATTTGCAACTGCTTTCTCGACAGACAAAATAGACTTCTTCACTTTCATGACATGAACTAAATTTAGTGTAATGTTCACAACAAATTTATGACAGCTTCAAGATACTGTTACGTTCGAGTGTGTGTGTTTCGTTGTGTGTCCGTGTCGATATTGCCAATTTCTGCATGTATATGAGGTGTTGTCAGGTGTTTTGTTGATGTTTGGTGTTGTAAAACAAGAGTACCAGGATGTTAAAAAGTTTTCAAGAGTTGCCTCTCTTACCTGCAATTCTTTGGGTCAGGACTAATGGCACCTTCCACGCAAGCGGAGTTAGCATTCGTCTCATGGTCGCACACTTTCAAACTCTGGCTCCATTGAGTTCCTTTAGGACACCTGTATTTACAGGCTGTTTGATTAGCTATTAGCTGTTGGGTTAGTTGTTTGCAATATTAAGCCCCCCCCCCTCTCTCTCTCTTGGTAGCAACAATATTACAGGAGAATATCAGGCTGTTAAAAATAATTAGCAGGTGATTACATGTTCACATCATCAGCAGACATTCAAAAGCAGTTTAAACAGGAAATTGTATATAGCTTGTATCGACTTTAGAAAAGCATAGGATTCCATGTCAAGAAACATTACGAAATACTAAAACGCAGTATTAAAGGTAAAAGATATCGCCATGTCAACAGTTGGTGTGCCACAGTAAAAACACGTGTGTGGCGTGGGACACCAGACTATTAGTTGTTAAAAAAAGGCGTAAAAGGAAAATATCTATAAATGAATTGCTTGTAAATGAAATTGCTCTTGAAAAGATGATGGAAGGGATGGTGCAAATCTAAACGATAAGTGTGTCGATTTACCTGTTGTATTGTTTGTGGTGATTTTATTTTGTTATCAGAAACAAAACAAAAAAATAATTTGTCGATTTACCTGTTGAATTGTTTGTGGTGATTATATTTTATCAGAAACGAACAATAATTATTTGTCGATTTACCTGTTGCATTGTTTGTGGTGGTTTGATTTTGTTATCAGAAACGTCGGTATTTTAGTGACGCAGCTGAATAGTTTGTAGAAAAAGCGCTGGGCAGCGTCTTGGCTGCAGTTAAGAGAAAAGACAGATAAGAGCAAATGCTGTGAAGTACTTCCTTTCATCATCATCATCATCATGTCGAGCTTGCTCGGCTATCCAACATGTTTCTTCCATCCTTCTCTGTCAGACATTGCAGTAGGAAGTTCATCATACTGACAGCCCATATCATCGATCAGTTGGTTGATGAAGGTCTTCTTTGGACGTCCTGGTCTTTGTGTGCAGTGACCCACCAGTTCTTCTTTTCTACACCAGCAGTGTCCCACGAAGCGCAATCTTTGTTGACGTATTGATTTACTGATTGGTGGGATCTTACCATATAACTCTTTGTTAGTTGGATGTTCTCTCCAGGATTTGTTCAGGGCTGCACGCAGCATTCGTGTGTATGCTCCATCAATCTTCCTCTCCAATGTCGTTGTTAGGGTCCAAGAGATTGAACTATATGTAAGAACGGACTCTACTGCTGCTGGGAAGAAGTTCCTTTTCAGGTTGTCTGGTAGATTGGATTTCCAGATTTTGTCCAGTTGATTAAGTGGGCCCCAGGCATTTCCGAGTCTGGCATTGACGTCTTGTTCTGTGGAGTCAATGTAGCTGCCAAGGTATTTAAAGTCTTGAACTTGTTTGATCGTATCTCCATTGAGACTTCTCATACCTTCTGATGTGTCTTGGTTCAGACAGATGAACTCTGTTTTGTTCACATTGAGTTGGAGCCTGATCTCTATTGCTGTTTTTTCGACATTGAGAAGGAGAGATGTTGCATCCTTTAGGAAGTCTGCGAGAACAGCCAGGTCATCAGCGTAGTCCGCATCTGTTATCTTTACCACAGGGTAGCGTCTGCTCTTCTGTTCTGTGAGGATAAAGCTGAGTTTTTTGTTCTTATTCACTGCTTTCCTCAGCACATAATCAAGACAAATGATGAAAATGTAGGGGGCAAGCGTATCTCCTTGAAGGACTCCAGCAGTGATGTTGAAGAAGTCTGTGTCTCCGTCAGGGGAGCGAACCATGCAGAGGGTATTCTGATACAGCATCATGATGGCGTCTACTGTTTCCTTGGGTAGTCTATATGCAATTAGAATCTCCTTCATCTTTCCTCGGTGGATCGAATCAAAAGCTTTGGAAAAGTCGATAGATAGGAGAACAGCTGGGAGGTTTTTGTGCCTTCCAATATACGTCTGATGGTGAGTATTTGTCCTGATATCGATCTGTTTTGGCGAAACCCGTTTTGGATTTTCCTCAGAACTGGATATATCTCCGGCCTTATCCCAGTTAGGAGCATTAGGTTGTAGATCTTTGCAGAAATTGCAGTTAATGTGATTTCGCGGTAGTTCTTTGTGATTCCGAGATCACCTTTCTTGGGGAAGGGAAGCAGGCATCCTTTAGTCCATTTGTTTTTTGGGTCTTGGTTATAAACGTTGTTGCAGCAATTCAGCAGTACTTCCTATAATCAACGCAAATGTGATTGTAGTAAGTTCATGTCGATATTAGGGGACATCGTTTTCAACAATATTATCTTTGATTACGTATGCCACGGTTCGGCAGGAGAACAAAACTAGTTGCCTACAATATTCTAGGTAACATGAAGAAACTACACGGGTAGACCGTTAATATTGCTTTTGAAGTTATTTGATACATGAAGATCAAACTAATCTTTTGGGTGGTTCAGTACGTGCTGTCTGGAAAAAGCTCATCGATTCAAATTATCCAATCGCTTATTCTGAAACATATCTAGGAGTTTAACATCAGTTCCAGTTTCAATTTCTCAAGATGTCTCCGCGCTCGGAATGAATTCCATATGCACTAACGTCTCAGCTGCCATGTGACAGAGAAGATCCAGAATGATCACGGCAAAAGCGTCAGGCCTGCACATGTGCCCATGAGCTGGCCAGGTTATGAGGTCATACCTAGATAGTTCCATAACCTGGAGTGGTAGGAGAGTGAGGTGGCGGAGACCTCAACTTTTTCTGGGGCCAGCGTCACGAAGGCGGCGCCCATCCCCTTTCCCTCGCTTCAAATGCATATTCATAATCACTTTTCTTTAACCATGACTTCAGAATGGCAAGAAGGCTAAGTGGTCTGCAAGGGGTGGGACCTGGAAGATCAACCTATCTCTCCAATTTTTTTATAACAAGGCAACCGGTAATTTTTTGTAAAAAGTTTAATATCAAATATATGTTTAATATGTAGTTTCTAAGAAGAATGCTGAGAGTTCCATGGACAACAAAGAAAACAAACGAGTTAGTCTTGATGGAGGCAGACACAAGAAGATCAATAATAAGGAAAATTAGGAAAAGACAGGCAACATTTATAGGCCATTTTATGAGGAAAGGGGAATTAGAGCACCTGGTCTCAAAAGGCACCAGGTAGACCCAGGGAAAAAATATTGGACGGAGTTGCAGAGTGGCTGAGGACAAAGAGGCCGGAAGATGTGCTTGCGGCAACAAGGATTAGATGCATATGGAGGGCCTTGATCGCCAACGCCATGTGGCAGGGCACTTGAGGATGATGAATACCAAAACGAAATCAAATGATTTCATATGAAATGAATTAGCTATACTTCCTGTTACGGTAATCTCGTGTATATTTTGCATTCACTATTTGTTATAATTTACTCAGATGGAAGAACAGACACTTCCTTAAAGCACAGCAAATGCTATTAAATCCAACAAACCGAGGAAAAAAATGAACGGAAGGCTGCAGATGGCAGATAGTCGTGATTTCTATGCAGGATCAACGTTTGGGAATTTGTAAACTGTGTTTTGTTTTTGTTTTCGTGCCAAATGTTGTGTATTTATTCTTCCTTGTTTTACAAATACGCTTGACAAACCATTATGACAAACCGAGAAGAATGCCCTGGGATAAAGTTTGGAGGAAAAATGATAAATAACATTCGTTATGTTCTAATACAAGAAAACGAAGAAGACCTACAAAATCTTGTAAATATATTAGAAATAGGAAAAGAAATAAAGGGCTAGAACCAAATAGCCAGAAGACTGAAGTAATGGTAATCAGTTAAAAAAAAAAGAAATCCCTCATGTAGAATAACAGCAAATGATACAACATTCAAACACGTTGGTAAGTTTAACTATCTGGGAACAGTCATCTCACCAGCAGAATAGGCCAAACTAAAAGAGCAAGAGCATTCAAGAAAATCAAAAGTGTTGTTACCAACAAATGCCTATCAATTAACATTAGGAAGATTGCTTCAGTGTTATATAGAACCAATACTATTGTACAGATGCGACGTGTGGGTAGTCAACACGCAAAGTCAGAGCAACATTAAGGCAGCTGAAATGTGGTTTCTAAGAAGAATGTTAACAGTTCAATGGACAGCAAAGAAAACAAACAAGACACTTTATTTTCTTGAAAGAGGCAAGCACAAATAGAATATCAATGAGGAAGATTAGGAAAAGACAAGCAACACTTACGGGACATTTTATGCGCTGAGAGAAATTTGAGCGCCTAGTCATAACAGGAAAGCTGGAAGGGACAAGAGCACCAGGCGGACCCAGGGAGAAAATATTGGAAGGATTTGCGGAATGGATGAAGATAGAAAGGTTGGGAGAAGTACGTGCAGCGACAAAAGATAGATTTGTGTGGAGGGCCATGATTGCCAAAGCCATGCAGCAAAGCGCATGCTGAAGATGGTGATGATACACTTTACAAAGACCAGCTGGCCGAAAATTTGCCCTTGTCTTATTTTGTTATTTCAAACATGTGTTCTATTTCTATTTTTGTGTAATTCCAGATTACATAAACATTTAACCCAAGAGGGGCTACCATAGCTTGAAATACGTCTACTATTAATAATCTATGAATATGATCAGTACAAAATTACAATCAATGATCTAGTATGTCTGTATGTATGTGTGTATGTGTGTATGTATGTATGTATGTATGTATGTATGTATGTATGCGTGTATGTATGTAAATATGTATGTATTGATGTATGTATGTGTGTATGCATGTATGAATGTATTATGTGTGTATTGAGGAACATCGATTGTTATTTCAGTGAATCGTTTTGTCATTCCGGATTATTGTACTGTTAAAATTTGATCATAATAATTATGTTCACACGCCTTTGAAAGGGACGTTTGCCTGTTTTTTCTTTTTTGTAATATAGGTATGTTCTTTGTCAGTCTGTTTCTCTGTCTCTGTCTCTTGCTATCTTTTTCTTCTTCCTTACTCAACAATGCACACTTGGTAATGAAAATGAAGATAATAGTTGCACAGCTAATTACAGCTTTTTGGAAATATTTAATGAGGAAGGGAATATTTGATGCTGATATGAAATGGATATTACTGTATTCAGCCAAAGTATGAGGAATAAATAGACTTAAACACACAGAAAAGTTTCATATAATGGTACGTACAGGATTTCTGGACGTGCCTGTAATAAGACGGTATCTGGTGATTTGGGAAGATAAACTGCTGCAAGTTGGCTTTTGTGTTGCATGTTTAAGGTACCGGCTAAAATTGTTACAACTGGTTATACAGTTTTTATTTATAAGGCTTACATATTGCTGTTTGAACTGTATAGTGCTGGTGATACGTGTTGGGAGTCAGAAATCAGTTGAATTTCTGAATGAAAACCTGGTTTAACGTCGATTCAAAACCTTCAACAAAAACTTCACCATGTTACAGTAGAAACAGGGGCAACAGATACGTTACAAAACTGTATCCGTACTAATTTTGTTCCCATCAAGCAGGAGAAATATTGTGGACTCACAGTCCGAAATGTTACGGTACATAAAGAAATAAACGTACTCATGAGGTATGCCATAAACACTTGCTTCATGACGTATGCCATAAACACTTACTTCATGAGATATGTTATAAACATTTACTTCATGAGGAATGGTATAAACACTTCATGAAGTATGGTATAAACACTTACTTCATGAGCTATGCTATAAACACTTTATGAGCTATGTTATAAACACTTTGTGAACTATGTTATAAACACTTCATGAGGTATGTTATAAACACTTTGTGAACAATGTTATACACACTTCATGATATGGTATAAACACTTCATGAGGTAAGTATAAACACTTCATGAACTATGCTATCAACACATATTTCATAAGATATGCTACAAGCACTTCATGAGGTATGTTATAAACACTTTATGAGCTATGTTATACACACTTTATGAGCTATGTTATACACACTTTATGAGGTATGTTATAAACACTTTATGAGCTATGTTATAAACACTTTATGAGCTATGTTATAAACACTTTATGAGCTATGTTATAAACACTTTATGAGCTATGTTATAAACACTATGAGGTATGCTATAAACACTTTATGAGCTATGTTATAAACACTATGAGCTATGTTATAAACACTTTATGAGCTATGTTATAAACACTATGAGGTATGCTATAAACACTTTATGAGCTATGTTATAAACACTATGAGCTATGTTATAAACACTTTATGAGCTATGTTATAAACACTATGAGGTATGCTATAAACACTTTATGAGCTATGTTATAAACACAATGAGGTATGCTATAAACACTTTATGAGCTATGTTATAAACACTATGAGGTATGTTATAAACACTTTATGAGCTATTTTATAAACACTTTATGAGGTATGTTATAAACACAATGAGGTATGCTATAAACACTTTATGAGGTATGTTATAAACACTATGAGCTATGTTATAAACACTTTATGAGCTATGTTATAAACACAATGAGGTATGCTATAAACACTTTATGAGCTATGTTATAAACACTATGAGCTATGTTATAAACACTTTATGAGCTATGTTATAAACACTATGAGGTATGCTATAAACACTTTATGAGCTATGTTATAAACACAATGAGGTATGCTATAAACACTTTTGAGCTATGTTATAAACACTATGAGCTATGTTATAAACACTTTATGAGCTATGTTATAAACACTATGAGGTATGCTATAAACACTTTATGAGCTATGTTATAAACACTTTATGAGGTATGTTATAAACACTTTATGAGCTATGTTATAAACACTTTATGAGGTATGTTATAAACACTTCATGATATGGTATAAACACTTCATGAGGTATGGTATAAACACTTCATGAGGTATGTTATAACCACTTTATGAGGTATGGTATAAACACTTCATGAGGTATGGTATAAACACTTCATGAGGTATGTTATAAACACTTTATGAGGTATGTTATAAACACTTTATAGGGTATGTTATAAACACTTATGAGGTATGTTATAAACACTTCATGAGGTATGTTATGAACACTTCATGAGGTATGTTATAAACACTTTATGAGGTATGCTATAAACACTTCATGAGGTATGTTATAAACACTTTATGAGCTATGTTATAAAACACTTTATGAGCTATGTTATAAACACTTTATGAACTATGTTATAAACACTCCATGAGGTATGGTATAAACACTTACTTCATGAGATATGCTAATAAACACATTTCATAAGATATGCTACAAGCACTTCATGAGATAAGCTATAAACACTTAATTCATGAGATATGCTATAAAACTTTATGAGCTATGTTATAAACACTTTATGAGGTATGTTTTAAACATTTCATGAGATATGGTATAAACACTTCATGGGGTATGGTATAAACACTTCATGAACTATACTATACACACTCACTTTATGAGGTGTGCTATAAACACTTATTTCATAAGTTATGCTATAAACATTTCATGAGGTATGCTATAAACACTTCACGAGGTATGCTATAAACACTTACTTCATGAGGTATGCTATAAACACTTCATGAGGTATGCTATAAACACTTCATGAGGTATGCTATAAATGCTTAGTTCATAAGATATGCTATAAACACTTATTTCATGAGGTATGGTATAAACACTTACTTCATGAGGTATGCTATAAACACTTCATGAGGTATACTATAAACACTTACTTCATGAGATATGCTGTAAACACTTATTTCATAAGGTAGGCTATAAGCGCTTCATGAGGTATGCTATAAACATTTATTTCTTGAGGTATACTATAAACACTTCATGACCTATGCTATAAACACTTCATGAGATATGCTATAAACATGACGTATGCTATAAAACGCTTCATGAGGCATGCTATAAACACTCACTTCATGAGGTATGCCATAAACACTTACTTCATGAGGTATGCTATAAATGCTTAGTTCATGAGGCATGCTATAAACACTTATTTCATGGGTATACTATAAAACACTTCATGAGGTATGCTATAAGCACTCACTTCATGAGGTATGCTATAAAACACTTACTTCATGAGGTATGGTGTAAACACGTACTTCATGAGGTATGCTATAAACACTTACTTCATGAGGTATGGTATGAACACCTCATGAGTTATGCTATAAACACTAGTTACATGTACTCATGAGGTATGCTATGAACACTTCATGAGTTATGCTCAAACACTTACCTCATGAGGTATGGTATAAACACTCACTTCATGAGGTATGCCTATAAACGCTTCATGAGTCATGCTATAAACACTTACTTCATGACGTATGCTATAAACGCTTCACAAGGTATGCTATAAACACTTCATGAGTTTCCTATAAACCTTCACGAGTTATGCTATAAACACTTCATGAGTTATGCTATAAACACTATGAGTATCCTAAACACTTCATGAGTCATGCTATAAACACTTACTTCATGATCATGCTATACCCAAGTATGCTATAAACACTCATGAGTTCTATAACTTCAGAGTATGCTATAAATACTTCATGAGTTATGTTATAAAACTCATGAGAGCTATAAACTTCATGAGTCATGCTATAAAAACTCATGAGTCAGCTATAATACTTCATGAGTTATGTATAAACATTCATGGCATGCTATAAAAACTTCATGAGTATGCAAAACACTTACTTCATGAGTCATGCTATAAATACTTCATGAGTCATGTTATAAACACTTCATGAGCATGCTATAAAAACTTCATGAGTTATGCTATAAACACTTACTTCATGAGGTATGCTATAAATACTTCATGAGGTATGCTATAAACACTTACTCCATGAGGTATGCTATAAACACTTCATGAGGTATGCTATAAGCACTTACTCCATGAGGAGTGCTTTGTAGTTGGTGCTATTCACTGGCACACACTGGAAGAAATTGTGCTTGTCCTGTTCATCAGGAAGGTAGGTATTTTCGTTTCTGGGACACAGTTCTGACAGCGGCATAAACACACACACACACACACACACACACACACACACACACACACACACACACACACACACACACACGCACCAGAGTTATTATATGTGTATATACATGTATACATACACACACACATATAAATATATATACATGTACATATCTATCTATCTATGTATCTATGTATGTATGTATCTATCTACCTATCAATCTATCTATCTATCTATTATCAGTCTATCTATCTATGTATCTATGTATCTATCTATCTATGTATGTATGTATCTATCTATCTATTAATCTATCTATGTATCTATGTATCTATCTATCTATCTATTATCAATCTATCTATCTATCTATCTATCTATGTATCTATCTATCTATTATCAATCTATCTATCTATCTATCTATGTATCTATGTATGTATCTATCCATCTATGTATGTATCTATCTATCTATCTATCTATCTTTTTTCCCTTTAGGAAATACTATTTTTTTTATCTGTGTTAATCTTGTGTGTGTATGTATCTATGTATGCATGTGTGTGTGTGTGCGTGCGTGTGTGTGTGTGCGCGCGCGCGCGCTACAACATTACAGCCATAAGACAGTAAAATTAACTGAAACACCAATCATCGTGAGGTTTGATTATTCGCTCAGTTCCTTTGATGTAATAGATCTGAACCGCCACCAATCTAAAATCCCACAGTGAAAATTCATGATCTCTATTTGCACCTACCCACAGCTTAGCTATTTAAAAAAAAAATTTTTTAGGATCATCGCACCCAAGGTTACCTTTGCGCTCACCATCTAGGATTGAGACTGCGTGACAGGGGTGTACTCTTCTCTTACTATCATAATATATCCTAGCGTCAACCAGGCCCGAGAGATACAGACACCTACTGTGCTGGTCAGAAGGTTTGAGCAATACCCTCAATGACGCATCCATGAAGTGGATGAGACTCGACTGTGTGGTCCTAGTGTTCCCAATCAGCCCATAGCACGTCCAACTCTGGGTAGGAGCCGGTTAGAGCCGAAAAATCCCACAATGATTTTTGGTGTCCCTCAGCTTAGCTTACTGTGATCCGAGCTCGCTGGACAGACTCAGAACAACACAGTCGAATCTCATCCACATTTTGGATGTACCAGTGTGGGCCTTGCTCCCCTTGCCAGTCAACTGTAGGTCTCTGTATCTCTCGGGCTTGGTTTACACCAGAATACACCATGGAAGTCAGCATATGGTACACAGTCTGCCATGCAGTCTCAGTCCTTGATGGAACTGAACAGCTTCATGACCATTCTATACTGTCGACTGTCGTGGTCGATAAAGTCCAACCTAGCATATCGGTGTACAGAATAACGCTAAAGAAGGTTACTTCTTGACGTTTCTCAACACGAACAAAGGCGAAAGACGTTTCTCAACACGAACAAAGGCGAAAGACATATTATCAGAAATCAAACTCAGAACTCACAAAACATACATATATATATATATATATATATATATATATATATATATATATATATATATATATATATATATATATATACACACACACACACACCAAAGAAATAAGAGGGAAGCAGGGAGAATTTTTGTAATATTAATCAAAGAACATAACTCTTGAGTGTCACGTAGGAATAATTAGAAATAGCACAAACTGTGTTAGATTTGAGAAGTTCTGCAATATGGGAGATAATCCTACGTGACTCTCAAGAGTTATGTTCTTTAATTAATATATATATATATATATATATATATATATATATATATATGCCATAGGAATCCAAGACAAAACTATGAAAGACAGGCTGTAATATGTTGTATAAAGGAACACAGAGTTATAAACACACAGGCTGTAATATGTTGTATAACAGGCACACAGAGTTATAAACACACAGGCTGTAATATGATGTATAACAGGCACACAGAACTATAACACAGGCTGTAATATGATGTATAACAGGCACACAGAGTTATAAACACACAGGCTGTAATATGATGTATAACAGGCACACAGAGCTATAAACACACAGGCTGTAATATGTTGTATAACAGGCACACAGAGTTATAAACACACAGGCTGTAATATGTTGTATAACAGGCACACAGAGCTATAAACACAGGCTGTAATATGTTGTATAACAGGCACACAGAGTTATAAACACACAGGCTGTAATATGTTGTATAACAGGCACACAGAGCTATAACACACAGGCTGTAATATGTTGTATAACAGGCACACAGAGTTATAACACAGGCTGTAATATGATGTATAACAGGCACACAGAGCTATAACACACAGGCTGTAATATGTTGTATAACAGGCACACAGAACTATAACACAGGCTGTAATATGATGTATAACAGGCACACAGAGTTATAAACACACAGGCTGTAATATGATGTATAACAGGCACACAGAGTTATAAACACACAGGCTGTAATATGATGTATAACAGGCACACAGAGCTATAAACACACAGGCTGTAATATGTTGTATAACAGGCACACAGAGTTATAAACACACAGGCTGTAATATGTTGTATAACAGGCACACAGAGCTATAAACACACAGGCTGTAATATGTTGTATAACAGGCACACAGAGCTATAAACACACAGACTGTAATATGATGTATAACAGGCACACAGAGTTATAAACACACAGGCTGTAATATGATGTATAACAGGCACACAGATTAATAAACACACAGGCTGTAATATGTTGTATAACAGGCACACAGAGCTATAACACACAGACTGTAATATGATGTATAACAGGCACACAGAGTTATAAACACACAGGCTGTAGTATGATGCATAACAGGCACACAGAGCTATAAACACACAGACTGTAATATGTTGTATAACAGGCACACAGAGCTATAAACACACAGGCTGTAATATGATGTATAACAGGCACACAGAGCTATAAACACACAGGCTGTAGTATGATGTATAACAGGCACACAGAGCTATAAACACACAGGCTGTAATATGATGTATAACAGGCACACAGAGCTATAAACACACAGGCTGTAATATGATGTATAACAGGCACACAGAGCTATAAACACACAGGCTGTAATATGATGTATAACAGGCACACAGAGTTATAAACACACAGGCTGTAATATGATGTATAACAGGCACACAGAGCTATAAACACACAGACTGTAATATGATGTATAACAGGCACACAGAGTTATAAACACACAGGCTGTAGTATGATGTATAACAGGCACACAGAGCTATAAACACACAGACTGTAATATGTTGTATAACAGGCACACAGAGCTATAAACACACAGGCTGTAATATGATGTATAACAGGCACACAGAGCTATAAACACACAGACTGTAATATGATGTATAACAGGCACACAGAGCTATAAACACACAGGCTGTAATATGATGTATAACAGGCACACAGAACTATAACACAGGCTGTAATATGATGTATAACAGGCACACAGAGTTATAAACACACAGACTGTAATATGATGTATAACAGGCACACAGAGCTATAAACACACAGGCTGTAATATGATGTATAACAGGCACACAGAGCTATAAACACACAGGCTGTAATATGATGTATAACAGGCACACAGAGTTATAAACACACAGGCTGTAATATGATGTATAACAGGCACACAGAGCTATAAACACACAGGCTGTAATATGATGTATAACAGACACACAGAGCTATAAACACACAGGCTGTAATATGATGTATAACAGGCACACAGAGCTATAAACACACAGGCTGTAATATGTTGTATAACAGGCACACAGAGCTATAAACACACAGGCTGTAATATGTTGTATAACAGGCACACAGAGCTATAAACACACAGGCTGTAGTATGATGTATAACGGGCACACAGAACTATAACACAGGCTGTAATATGATGTATAACAGGCACACAGAGCTATAAACACACAGGCTGTAATATGTTGTATAACAGGCACACAGAGCTATAAACACACAGGCTGTAGTATGATGTATAACAGGCACACAGAGCTATAAACACACAGGCTGTAGTATGATGTATAACAGGCACACAGAGCTATATACACAAGCTGTAATATGTTGTATAACAGGCACACAGAGCTATATACACAAGCTGTAGTATGATGTATAACAGGCACACAGAGCTATATACACAAGCTGTAATATGTTGTAGAACAGTTATTGATTTCATCAATTGATGATTTTATATTTCACGTTATCATTATCACTATCAACATCATCAGCAGCAGCAGCAGCAGCATTAGGAATACAATGACGAATATCAGTTTTCCCAAATGCAGACAATAACTGGTATGTTATGCAGCATACATTTGCTAATTACCTTCCCTCAGGAAGTCACCTATTTCAGCATAAAGGTTCAAAACAGTCGACTATCGAACAATTATATATTTCTGTGAATCTTTAACATCAGTTTCACTTTCGTTGTTTTGTATCGAAAGCAATCACTGAAAAAAACAACAACAAAAGTTCTTCATCAGTCACACCACAAACTGTACATTTTCTATCTTCTCTCAGAATGCTTCTGTATCTTTCTCCGTCAGTTCAAGATTCAGCAACAATGATTTGCTCAACGTATAGATTTACTCACCACCACAATCATCGTCACCACAATTGATCTCGTCTTCTTGCACTAAATCTCCTTCGCAATCCAGGCCACCATATCTTGGGGCAGGTTCAGTGCACGTGCGTTTCCGATCCCTGACAAGAGTTCCCCCGCCACATAATGCCGAGCACCTACTAACATTCTGCCAGTCAGTCCAGTTGCTCCAGCCACCATTAACTGGAAACAGAAGGAATTGTACCGTAGTGACCTCACTATTACTACAATCACATCATCATTTTTCAATCTCTTTGAAAAAACAAAAGAGGGGGAGGAGGGTTGTTTTATATTGACTGGAGAGAAATTCTTGTCTGTTTGTGACAAAATGTATTAGCGAGATGATCGAGATTCCCCCCCCCCCCCCTGTTTTTCTAGACAGATCTTTACCAAAGTTTAGGTGAAATGCCTTGATTGTTGTAGAGTCGCCAGTGCATAGGTTTGGAAGTCATGGTGACAAGGAAAAGGTCACACTGACTAAAAAAGTTAATAAAATAAAATAATAAAAATAAAAATAAAAATAAAATAAAACAAAACAAATGGAATAAAATAAAATAGAACAAAGTCAAATAAAACTGAATAAAATAAAATTAATAAAATAAAAAAATAAAAAAATAAAATAAAACAGATAAAATAAAACAAAATGAAATAAAATAAATAAAATAAAATAAAATGAAATGAAACAAAAAATAAATTAATAAAATTAAATAAAACAAATGAAATAAAATAAATAAAATGAAGTCAATAAAATAAAATATAATAAGATTAAATAGATAAATAATAAAATAAAAATAAAATAAAATAAAATAAAATAAAATAAAATAAAATAAAATAAATAAAAAGCCTAAATTATGACTTCTTGTTTTGACACAGTCCGCCACTGTCCTCCATGCTCTGAATTTTGTTTTCATCTGAAGCTTCTTCAAGACAGGTTGCACTTGAAATACAAATCTGGTTTTTCTGTAATAGACTGTTAGAATGACTCATTCTTTCTTTACTTTCACTTTTGTTTTATATGGGATTTCTGTAATAGACTGTTAGAATGACTCATTCTTTCTTTACTTTCACTTTTGTTTTATATGGGATTTTTACAACTGGTTTGACTCTTAGGAAGGCCTCGGTATTGGATGATTTTTTCTCTTGTTTCTTTGTTTTTATATGACCAGGTGGCTCTTTTGATAAAGCCACAGAGTCAAGATCTAATATCTGAATTCCTTCCCAGCCAGCAACATTGTTATTGTTACTGTTGTTATTGTTTGAAGTCCAGCCGACTGCGTACAGTCATATCAGGGCTATGACCGTTTCAAAACATACAAAACTTCAACAACATCAAAAACAAGAAAGAAAAGAAAGAAAGAAGAAAAAAACAAACAAACAAGAAAACGAAAAATTCGTACACGTATCAATGCATTCGTGCACATAATCTACGGACATCCCCCTGGCATTGACCACTCTGTCTAATTTATCACACAGGGGATTTAAAAAACATACCCAACTACAAACTTAAGCATACCTAAGGACACCAAAACTTATATCAAAACGGGTGTACATTACGTGAAATTGTTTCTGCGTATTTCACTTCCCTATAAGCAAAACTGCACTTAATACAGATACCCTATACAGGGTGTTTCAGAAGTCTTGGGCACATTTCAAGTCCTCATATCTGCTGAACTATGAGCGGTAGTAAGATAAAACTGGTATCATTTGAACAGTCAACAGAAAACTCAAAACAGCCAGCTTTCGGAATATGTAACATGCATTGTTGTATTCTTCAGGGTTTTTGGGGTAATCAATGTTAAAATGTGCCCAAGACTTTTGGAACACCCTGTATATTATCAATACCAAGAAAAAGTACGTGAACGAAAGACTTGATTGAACACATAAAGGTGAAAGCAAAAGAACAAGACAGAAACAAAGAGGGTGACAGAACAGAGGACATTTCTAACACAGAATTTCCAGAAGGTGATATATTATTTATAATGAAAGAGCCCCCCGCATCCCTACGGGCAGAAGCCAGCAACGTAAAACCTAGTCTGTTCACTGCTGATCCTAAGACGACAATCATTCTGGTGGTGTCAGCTAAGTTTGTAACACGTCCAATCTCCTCCGTTCTTGCCTTGTTCAAGATCTTGCTGGCGTATTGGGTTTCGCGCAGGCTCAAAGTGTCTGCTAGATAACTAATAGCAGATTTGGAAGTAGCACAATGATACAAAGATTTCACGGAAACTTGACAAGTTAAAAACAAGAAACTAAGTTTCGATGTAGATATAAATGCCCATATATGTACAACTGTGTGAATAAGCACCGAAATCATATACATGAACCAACACACTATAATTTATAACATCGTATCGTCGGTCTCTTTACATCTCAGGAGATGATAGTCTGCACCAGGAGGCGTTGCGGTCATGACGTGCACTTTCTGCTGTGGCTGTTATAACAAATCCTAAACAAATGTGACTGCCCGCGTTTAAACAAACAGGAACTAGAAAGAAAAAAACAAAAAACCCACGAAAAAAGAATCGGAACGCGTACTTGATACAACCAGACAAGACAGGCGCAAATTTTCGGCCAACTGGCCTTTGTCAAGCATAGACGTAAGACCACCAACGAACAAACACCAAATACAAAAATAAGAAGAAAAAGATTGAAACTTTCCTGTCTCTTCGTCCGATTTGCGCCTGTCTTGTCTGGTTCTTATATCTTGTCTTTTTCTTGTTCTTACATTATAATTTACTGACAACCTCTATTCCGTTATGATAACATTCACTGGATACGATCAAATATCCCTGAACATTGTGAGATCAAACGGGTGTCAAGATGTACTCAAGTACAATATAAGATAGCTTTCAAACCTTTAAAATGCAATTATGAAAACTTATCAGCCAAATCACTGTGTGAATATAACATAAGTAATCTTGAAAAACGCTTAGTGGACCGCCGATTGTCTTCAAAAAATGTGATAACAGTGATCCCACTTGGTTAACAAGAACCAAAGATCTCACCTGGTTAACAAGAACCACAGATCTCACCTGGTTAACAAGAACCACCAAAGATCATCACATGGTTAAAAAGAAACATCAAAGATCCCAACTGGTTAACAAGAATCAAAGATCCCACCTGGTAAACAAGAACCATCAAAGATCCCACTTGGTTAACAAGAACCATCAAAGATCCCACCTGGTAAACAAGAACCATCAAAGATCCCACTTGGTTAACAAGAACCATCAAAGATCCCACCTGGTTAACAAGAACCATCAAAGATCTCACCTGGTTAACAAGAACCACAAGAGATCCCACCTAGTTAACAAGAACCACAAGATCCCACCTGGTTAACACGAACCACCAAAGATCCCACCTGGTTAACAAGAACCACCAAAGATCCCACCTGGTTAACAAGAACCACCAAAGATCCACCTGGTTAACAAGAACCATCTAAGATCCCACCTGGTTAACAAGAACCATCAAAGATCCCACCTGGTTAATAAGAATCAAAGATCCCACCTGGTTAACAAGAACCACAAGAGATCCCACCTAGTTAACAAGAACCACAAAGATCCCACTGGTTAACAAGAACCACAAAGATCCCACCTGGTTAACAAGAACCACCAAAGATCCCACCTGGTTAACAAGAATCACCAAAGATCCCACCTAGTTAAAAACACCAAATCCACGTTACAAGAACATAGATCCAACCTGTTAACAAGAACACAAAGATCCCACCTGGTTAACAAGAACCACAAATCCCACCTGTTAACAAGAACCATCAAAGATCCTACCTGGTTAACAAGAACCATCAAAGATCCCACTGGTAACAAGAACCATCAAAGATCCCACCTGGTTAACAAGAACCACAAAGATCCCACCTGGTTAACAAGAACACCAAAGATCCCAACTGGTTAACAAGAACCATCAAAGATCCCACCTGGTTAACAAGAACCATCAAAGATCCACCTGGTAAACAAGAACCACCAAAGATCCCACCTGGTTAACAAGAACCACTAAAGAACCCACCTGGTTAACAAGAACCATCAAAGATCCCACCTGGTTAACAAGAACCATCAAGATCCCACCGGGTTAACAAGAACCATCAAAGATCCCACCTAGTTAACAAGAACCACAAAGAACCCACCTGGTTAACAAGAACCATCAAAGATCCACCTGGTTAACAAGAACCATCAAAGATCCCTCCTGGTTAACAAGAACCATCAAAGATCCACCTGGATAACAAGAACCATCAAAGATCCCACCTGGTTAACAAGAACCATCAAGGATCCCACCTGGTAAACAAGAACCATCAAAGATCCCACCGGTAACAAGAACCACCAAAGATCCCACCTGGTTAACAAGAACCATCAAAGATCCCACCTGTAGAAACAAAGAACCACCTGTAACAAGAAAAATTTCCCACCTGTTAACAAGAACCACCAAAGATCCACTGGTTAACAAGAACCATCAAAGATCTCACTGTTAACAAGAACCACAAAGATCCCACTGGTTAACAAGAACCATCAAAGATCCCACCTGGTTAACAAGACCATCAAAGATCCCACTAGTATAACAAGAACCATCAAAGATCCCACCTGTTAACAAGAACCAAAGATCCAACCTGGTTAACAAGAACCACCAAATGATCCCACCGGTTAACAAGAACCACAAATCCCACCTGGTTAAAAAGAACCATCAAAGATCCTACCTGGTTAACAAGAACCACAAAGATCCCACTGGTTAAACAAGAACCACCAAGATCCCACCTGGTTTAAACAAGAACCACAAAATCCACCTGGTTAACAAGAACCATCAAAGATCCCACCTGGTTAACAAGAAACCACCAAAGATCCCTCCTGGGTAACAAGAACCACAAAGATACCACCTGGTTAACAAGAACATCAAAGTCCCACCTGGTAACAAGAATCAAAGATCCACCTGGTTAAAAAACCATCAAAGATCCCACCTGGTTAACAAGAACCACCAAAGATCCCACCTAGTTAACAAGAACCATCAAAGATCCCACCTGGTTAAAAGAACACAAAGATCCCACCTGGTTAACAAGAACCACAAGAGATCCCACCTGTTAACAAGAACCACAATCCCACTGTTAACAAGAACCACAAAGATCCTACCTGGTTAACAAGAACCATCAAAGATCCCAATGTTAAACAAGAACCACCAAAGATCCCACCTGTTAACAAGAACCACCAAGATCCCACCTGGTTAACAAGAACCACAAAGATCCCACTGGTTAAGAACACAAGTCATGTAACAGAACATCAAAGATCCCACCTGGTTAACAAGAACCACCAAAGATCCCACTGGTTAACAAGAACCACAAAGATCCCACCTGGTTAACAAGAACCATCAAAGATCCCACCTGGTTAACAAGAACCATCAAAGATCCCACTGGTTAACAAGAACCACAAAGATCCCACCTGGTTAACAAGAACCACCAAAGATCCCACCTGGTTAACAAGAACCATCAAAGATCCCACTGGTTAACAAGAACCATCAAAGATCCCACACTGGTTAACAAGAACCATCAAAGATCCCACCTGGTTACAAGAACCACAAAGATCCACCTGGTTAACAAGAACCATCAAAGATCCCACCTGGTTAACAAGAACCATCAAAGATCCACCTGGTTAACAAGAACATCAAAGATTCCACCTGGTTAACAAGAACCATCAAAGATCCCACCTGGTTAACAAGAACCATCAAAGATCCCACCTGGTTAACAAGAACCACAAAGATCCCACCTGGTTAACAAGAACCACCCAAAAATCCCACCTGGTTAACAAGAACCATCAAAGATCCCACCTGTTAACAAGAACCACAAAGATCCACCTGTTACAAGAACAAAGATCCCACCTGGTTAACAAGAACCATCAAAGATCCCACCTGTTAACAAGAACCATCAAAGATCCCACCTGGTTAACAAGAACCATCAAAGATCCCACCTGGTTAACAAGAACCATCAAAGATCCCACCTGGTTAACAAGAACCATCAAAGATCCCACCTAGTTAACAAGAACCACAAAGATCCCACCTAGTTAACAAGAACCACCAAAGATCCCACCTGGTTAACAAGAACCAAAGATCCCACCTGTTAACAAAAACCACGCCTCACAACTGTATAACAGTATCGGTTCTATATAACATTAAAAACTCTCTTCCTGATATTAATTGGTAGGCATTTGTTGGTAAGAGCGCTTTTCATCTTCTTGAATGCTGTTTTGGCTTGGCCGATTCTGTTGGCTATTTCTGATGCGCATCTGCCATCTGGTGAGATGACTGGTCCCCAAATATTTAAACTTATCACCCCGTCGCAAAGTTGTGCCATTTGCTGTTATTTTGCATGAAGAGATTTCATGTTTTTACTTATTATCATGACTTTGGTCTTCTTGCTATTTAGCTCCAGCCCTTTATTTCTAGTATCCAACTGGTTAGTTTGCATCACTGCATCAACTGAATAATGTATCCCAATTGACTGGTAAACACTGTGATCAAAAACAGTATAACAGGACTCGCTGGTTCGGTGGGTTTGAATTTAGAACATATATTCCTTTGGCACTCAGAATACAACCAGTGGAACGTAATAAGTGTGTCGTGTCCAAACAGAAAGGAGAACGTACAGTCTCTGGTCACGAATGTGTAAACATATTGTCCTGCCCACAGGTTTCACGCATTTCGTTTCACAGGGAAAGATGTCTCTGATTTCAAGAATCAGACTCCAATGTGTTTTGATGCAATTTATTGTTAATGTGTAGCGTTACATTGTATCTTTTTTAGGATCATCGCACTCAAGTAGGTTACCTGTGTGCTTACTTTTTTTTCCACATCCCATTTTCTACGCCACTTCAATGGCCACAGAAGCTGGCACAGTATTCACAATGACATGATGATGATGTCGACGAGGATGATAATCATGACGCTTTGGAGTTCCATTTAGGACTGAGACTGCGTGACAGGGCTGTACTCTACGCTTACTGTAATAATGTATCCTGGTGTCAACCAGGCTTGAGAGATACAGACACATGCAGTGTTGGTCAGAAGATTTGAGCAACACCATCAGTGACGCATCCTTGAAGCAGATAAGACTCGACTGTTTGGTCCCAGTCTTCCCAATGAGCTCATGGCATGCCCAACTCTGGGTAGGAGCCGGTTAGAGCCGAAAAATCCCACAATGATTTTTGAAGGTACTGGTGGGGATTCGATTCTACAACCTTCCAGTCGGTAGTCTGTTGCGTTAACCACTACGCCACAGCAACTGGCATTGTGTTGTATGTTTTCAGAACATATTTCTATCTGAAACTTGGGATTCTGCATCCTGGAAATCATGTCACAACAGTGCAGCACTACACATTTTTGTGTATTTCTGTTTTTTTACACTGTTGAACCAGATTGTTTTTACAGAATTTTACCTGCTACAAACACTTGCATTTGCGCTACATGTAAAACACATAAACACAAAAAATGTATTGTGATAAAAATGACACAATGAACATCCCAAAAAGAGAGGATTTATTCAGCGACTTCTTTCTTCTCCTGTACGACTGAACTGGGCAGTGGGGTATTAGAAGAATACATTATTCTTTCTCATTATCAAGGACATCTTCATAGCGATAACTTCTGTGTTTGTCAGTATATTCACCACTGCCATCCAGTCATTTATATTCCTAGTATATTGTAACTTGTTAATGAGCATTGACAGTCAGCGATCATTCACTTGCAATAATCATAACAACAATAGTTATAGTATTTATATTGCGCCACTTACTTGGACAAAAACCTTTATTGCAAGGTCGGCTTACTTCCTTGGTGTCCTTCCCTTGACAGTCTTTGCCACCGTATTCAGGACCGGGGTTGGTACAGTAGCGGGTCTTGGTGACGATCTTAGTACCATTGCCACAAGTCTCGGAGCAGGATGAGCGAGCGGTCACTGTATAATTTGTCCATCCTCCATCAACTGAAAGTCAGATTCAATGTCTGCATTACAACGTTGAAAACTTCTGACGATGTGCAGAACGTTTGTACAACCGAACCACAAGTAATGAATAGTTATTGAGCAGTTTTGCAAATGCCTCGACAGTCAAGGCGTACTATAGTTCATTTGGTCAAGTTAGTTGAAATGAACATGAGCACGTGTGTTGAAATGAACATGAACTCGTGTGTAAGTTTTCATATGCAGTAAACTGCAGGACCTAATTTAGAAAACTAAAAACGATTATCATCCATTAGTTAGTCAATATGCAAAAAACGAAATATTGATAAGTTAATATGGAGTGAATGAAACATCTTGATATTTTGGATAGGCACATCAAGTGGCAGAGAATGTACAGGTATGCAGCACTTTCGTTCTCAGTACATGCATTCAAATCTTAAGATCACAAAATTATTAAATACTACACATTTTTTGCTAATGACGTATGCCTACATTTTTAGACTGTGGCTTGTAGCCAACTCTTATGCTTCAACTCTTTCATTCAGATTTCACTAGACTAAAATACTCTTAATTTTCGATGTTTTCTGGATATTCTAACATCAAAATGGGTGTTATGGTTCACAAGTTATAAACTCGGAAATGCCTGGGGTGCACTAAATCAACTAGACAAAATCTGGAAATCCAATCTACCAGACAACCTGAAAAGGAACTTCTTTCGAGCAGCAGTAAAGTCCGTTCTTACATATGGCTCAATCTCTTGGACCCTAACAACGACACTGGAGAAGAAAATTGATGGAGCATACACACGAATGCTGCGTGCAGCCCTGAACAAATCCTGGAGAGAACATGCAGCTAACAAAGAGTTATATGGTAAAATCCCACCAATCAGTAAATCAATACGTCAACAAAGACTGCGCTTCGCGGGACACTGCTGGCATAGCACAGAAGAACTCCCTTCTGTCAGAATTTTCTACTTGTTGACGCATTTGAACCCCCTGATGTGGAAAATTGTCTTTTATATCGTTAAACCTGGTAGCCTGGCAGTGGTCATTGTGAATGAGGTCAAACTTCATGACATGTTGCTTCATTCAGTGTTCAACCCTCCATTCTTTGTGAGCGGAAGTGGTGCCAATATTTCAAAATAGTAGCCTCCCATCATTTCACTGGATCAGAAACGGGTTTCCTGCCAAGTTGGGAGCGTCCGTCAGTGATAAAACGCAGTCAACGTGTGATGGAAAAGCACAGGGCACATGCTTACGCCAGCTCCCTTTACGAAATCTAGCAGCACTGAAACGTTTATATTGCTACAAATACCGTAAGGATAAATTATCGAGAACACAAACACCCATGTATAGTGACGTCCTAAGAATAAACAAAGTTTACGAACTTGGATGAAAAATAGTGTGATTTTTTAAGCTAAAAAAGAAATATATACTAAAACAAACATTAATTTGTAAATGAACCAACTGGGAGACAGCTTATGGCTGAAAGTGTACAGATCCCACAATCTACCAGGGCCAGGGCCGTGTACCAATAGCAGCTGGACCAGTTCTTATGGTTGTGAGAACCTGCCTGGGTAGTGGCAACGTTCTCTCTGCTCCATTCTTCACTATTCTCTCTCCTATTTTGCTCTTTTTTCACTTTTCTCCTTTTCCCGTGCGCTGTTTCCTGGAGAATGGTATTTGAGAGACTGATGGATCTTGTAACATGACCATACCATCTCAGCTTTCTCTTCTTTAAGAGTTATTGTTATTGTCAATTTTGTTTATTCAAGGCCCAGCCGACTGCTTAGAGCCATATCAGGGCTGTGTTTCAAAACATACACAATACTTCAACAGGAAAAAAAAAGGGAAAAGAAAATTAAGTACACATATCAATGCATTCGTGTACATTAGCCAAGGAAATGCTTCTGGCGATGACCACTCCATCCAATTTATCACACAGGAGATAAAAAAAACAAACAAACCTGAAGACAAATTTAAACATAACTAAGGATACTAAAACCTATAAAAGCGGAACTAAATCACCTAAAAATGTTTTTTCGCACATGTCCCTTGAGCCAAAAATGCATCTAATACATGTACTCAGTTAACAATCCTAAGAGAAAGTACGTGAGACTTTACAAAACTCATACAGCTGAATGGACCAGCAAGAAAAAAATGTTAGAAAGAGATGACAAAGCAAAGGAACAGGACAGAAACAGAGTGACAGAAAAGAGGACATTTCTAGGTGAGAATTTCCAGAAGGTGAGGATACTAGTTATACTGAAAAAAGCTCCCCTACCCCCGGCATCCCCACGTGGAATGTCAAGCAGAGTAAAGGCTGGTACAAAGTAAAGAAAGGCTGGTATGTTGTCACAGCCCACAGAGTGTGAAATGGGAGACTTCCCTACTGTCCATCTTTTGGGGCTTTGGCAACGTAGGCTTACCAGGATTTACTGTACAGTTACCTTCTTTGAACACACTCACCTGGACAATTTTGGTTGTTGTTGTATTGTGATAAAAATGACACAATGAACATCCCAAAAAGAGAGGATTTATTCAGCGACTTCTTTCTTCTCCTGTACGACTGAACTGGGCAGTGGGGTATTAGAAGAATACATTATTCTTTCTCATTATCAAGGACATCTTCATAGCGATAACTTCTGTGTTTGTCAGTATATTCACCACTGCCATCCAGTCATTTATATTCCTAGTATATTGTAACTTGTTAATGAGCATTGACAGTCAGCGATCATTCACTTGCAATAATCATAACAACAATAGTTATAGTATTTATATTGCGCCACTTACTTGGACAAAAACCTTTATTGCAAGGTCGGCTTACTTCCTTGGTGTCCTTCCCTTGACAGTCTTTGCCACCGTATTCAGGACTGGGGTTGGTACAGTAGCGGGTCTTGGTGACGATCTTAGTACCATTGCCACAAGTCTCGGAGCAGGATGAGCGAGCGGTCACTGTATAATTTGTCCATCCTCCATCAACTGAAAGTCAGATTCAATGTCTGCATTACAACGTTGAAAACTTCTGACGATGTGCAGAACGTTTGTACAACCGAACCACAAGTAATGAATAGTTATTGAGCAGTTTTGCAAATGCCTCGACAGTCAAGGCGTACTATAGTTCATTTGGTCAAGTTAGTTGAAATGAACATGAGCACGTGTGTTGAAATGAACATGAACTCGTGTGTAAGTTTTCATATGCAGTAAACTGCAGGACCTAATTTAGAAAACTAAAAACGATTATCATCCATTAGTTAGTCAATATGCAAAAAACGAAATATTGATAAGTTAATATGGAGTGAATGAAACATCTTGATATTTTGGATAGGCACATCAAGTGGCAGAGAATGTACAGGTATGCAGCACTTTCGTTCTCAGTACATGCATTCAAATCTTAAGATCACAAAATTATTAAATACTACACATTTTTTGCTAATGACGTATGCCTACATTTTTAGACTGTGGCTTGTAGCCAACTCTTATGCTTCAACTCTTTCATTCAGATTTCACTAGACTAAAATACTCTTAATTTTCGATGTTTTCTGGATATTCTAACATCAAAATGGGTGTTATGGTTCACAAGTTATAAACTCGGAAATGCCTGGGGTGCACTAAATCAACTAGACAAAATCTGGAAATCCAATCTACCAGACAACCTGAAAAGGAACTTCTTTCGAGCAGCAGTAAAGTCCGTTCTTACATATGGCTCAATCTCTTGGACCCTAACAACGACACTGGAGAAGAAAATTGATGGAGCATACACACGAATGCTGCGTGCAGCCCTGAACAAATCCTGGAGAGAACATGCAGCTAACAAAGAGTTATATGGTAAAATCCCACCAATCAGTAAATCAATACGTCAACAAAGACTGCGCTTCGCGGGACACTGCTGGCATAGCACAGAAGAACTCCCTTCTGTCAGAATTTTCTACTTGTTGACGCATTTGAACCCCTGATGTGGAAAATTGTCTTTTATATCGTTAAACCTGGTAGGCCTGGCAGTGGTCATTGTGAATGAGGTCAAACTTCATGACATGTTGCTTCATTCAGTGTTCAACCCTCCATTCTTTGTGAGCGGAAGTGGTGCCAATATTTCAAAATAGTAGCCTCCCATCATTTCACTGGATCAGAAACGGGTTTCCTGCCAAGTTGGGAGCGTCCGTCAGTGATAAAACGCAGTCAACGTGTGATGGAAAAGCACAGGGCACATGCTTACGCCAGCTCCCTTTACGAAATCTAGCAGCACTGAAACGTTTATATTGCTACAAATACCGTAAGGATAAATTATCGAGAACACAAACACCCATGTATAGTGACGTCCTAAGAATAAACAAAGTTTACGAACTTGGATGAAAAATAGTGTGATTTTTTAAGCTAAAAAAGAAATATATACTAAAACAAACATTAATTTGTAAATGAACCAACTGGGAGACAGCTTATGGCTGAAAGTGTACAGATCCCACAATCTACCAGGGCCAGGGCCGTGTACCAATAGCAGCTGGACCAGTTCTTATGGTTGTGAGAACCTGCCTGGGTAGTGGCAACGTTCTCTCTGCTCCATTCTTCACTATTCTCTCTCCTATTTTGCTCTTTTTTCACTTTTCTCCTTTTCCCGTGCGCTGTTTCCTGGAGAATGGTATTTGAGAGACTGATGGATCTTGTAACATGACCATACCATCTCAGCTTTCTCTTCTTTAAGAGTTATTGTTATTGTCAATTTTGTTTATTCAAGGCCCAGCCGACTGCTTAGAGCCATATCAGGGCTGTGTTTCAAAACATACACAATACTTCAACAGGAAAAAAAAAGGGAAAAGAAAATTAAGTACACATATCAATGCATTCGTGTACATTAGCCAAGGAAATGCTTCTGGCGATGACCACTCCATCCAATTTATCACACAGGAGATAAAAAAAACAAACAAACCTGAAGACAAATTTAAACATAACTAAGGATACTAAAACCTATAAAAGCGGAACTAAATCACCTAAAAATGTTTTTTCGCACATGTCCCTTGAGCCAAAAATGCATCTAATACATGTACTCAGTTAACAATCCTAAGAGAAAGTACGTGAGACTTTACAAAACTCATACAGCTGAATGGACCAGCAAGAAAGAAAATGTTAGAAAGAGATGACAAAGCAAAGGAACAGGACAGAAACAGAGTGACAGAAAAGAGGACATTTCTAGGTGAGAATTTCCAGAAGGTGAGGATACTAGTTATACTGAAAAATGCTCCCCTACCCCCGGCATCCCCACGTGGAATGTCAAGCAGAGTAAAGGCTGGTACAAAGTAAAGAAAGGCTGGTATGTTGTCACAGCCCACAGAGAGTGAAATGGGAGACTTCCCTACTGTCCATCTTTTGGGGCTTTGGCAACGTAGGCTTACCAGGATTTACTGTACAGTTACCTTCTTTGAACACACTCACCTGGACAATTTTGGTTGTTGCAAGTGAAAGTTGCAGTTTTAAAAACAGGACCCTTGCATGGGTCCCAGCTGTTCTCTGGTTTAGAGTTGTCGCAGGTATTCTTATAATAATAGACTCGAGTCCCACCATCACATGATGCGGTGCAAGATGAGTACTTGTACCAGTAATAATCTGTAGACATACATACATACATACATACATACATACATACACACACACACATATATATATACCTACATATGTACACACACACACACACACACACACACACACACACACACAATATATATATATATATATATATATATATATATATATATTATATATAACATATACATGTACATTGTTAACGTACTGTCCCTTGCCATTGTTGCTGTTCTTGTTTTCGTTCGTAGGCTGTATGCATCATGTGCACCTGACTAGCACAAGTGGCCTTATATGCGAATGACACGCACGCACACACACACACACACACACACACACATACATACACACACACATACAGATACACATACACACATACACACACACACACACACACATACATACACATACACACATACACACACATACACACACACACACACACACATATGTATCATCATCAGGTGCCCTGCCACATGGCGATGGCGACCATGGACTTTCAACCATCTCTATCTCTCGTTGCCCCTAGCATCTCCCCCACCTTCCTCATCCCCAGCCACTCTGCAAGTCCGTCCAGCATTCTGTCCCTGGGTCTACTTGGTGCTCTCTTTCCCTCCAGCTTTCCCGTTGTGACCAGGTGCTCCAAATCCCCCTGCCTCATAAAATGGCCTATGATGATAAATATTGGGGGGGTGGGTGGGTTGAGTAGAGTCATCATCATCATCATCAGGTGCCCTGCCGCATGGCGTTGGCGATCATGGACTTCCATCTGCCTCTATCTCTCGTTGCCCCTAGCATCTCCCCCACCCTCCCCGTCCCCAGCCATTCTGATTGAGTAGAGTAGATGGGGTTAAATACAGGTCATACAATGTAAGGCCACATGCACTACTGGGGTTGGGATAAATGGGGTTAAATACAGATCATTCACATATGTATTTGATCCCATATACTCCACCCCTAATAGTACGTGTGGCTTTATATGGGAATTGCTTTTAATTCCATCTACCTCATCCCAGCTACGTGTAGTACGAGTGAATGGCCTTTGTTTTAAGCTCATCTACCCCATCACCAATAGCGCAAATGGCCTTGTATGCGAATGACCTTGGTTTAACCCATCTACCCCACCTGCAATAATACAAGTGGTCTTATACGTGAATGTCAGCCAAGCTACCAAAACAAAAACTGAACCTTTTAACTCCTGCACCCTATCCATCAACTGCAAAAACTTAACCCTTTGACTCCCTCACTCTGTTCACCAGCTTCCTGTGAGGGAGTCAAAGAGTTGCAGGAAGCTGGTGGTTAGGGTGAGGGAGTCAAAGGGTTAAGTTTTAGTTTCGGTAGCATGGTTGACGATGCGGAATGCTAGTATACGAGGGTGCAGGAGGCCAAGGGTTAACTCATCTAACCCACCCCCAATTGTACAAGTGACCTTGTATGTGAATGACCTTTGTTTAACTTCATTTACCCCCCTCCCCCACCCGCCTCCGTCCGCCACACGGAGTCAGTCATATGCTTGTTTTCTGAGGTACGTTGCTGGGTGATTCAGTGTTTCTGTAAGCCACCCCAATAAGTTCAGTTTCAGTTTCAGTTTCTCAAAATGACGTCTCCGCGCTCGGAATGAATTCCAAATGCACTAACGTCACAGGTGCCATGTGATGGAGAAGATCCAGAATGATCACGGCACAAGCCTTGAGCCTGCTCTTAAATCCATAAGCTGGCCAGATTCTGAGGTCTTACCCAGATAGTTCCGTAACCCTGGGGTCCCAGGGGAGTGAGGTGGCAGAGACCTCAACTTCTCCCGGGGCGAGCACCACGAGGGTGACGCCCATCCTCTCTTCCTCGCTTCAAATTCACATTCATATTCACAGTTTTTACTAAGACTTCAAAAAGGCAAGAAGGCTAATTGGTCTTCAAGTGGTGGGGCCTGGGAAATCAACCTATCTCTCCAATGTTTTATACCGAGGCAGCTGGGCAATGCCCTGCTCTTTACGAGTTTCAACTGCCGTGGGATCTTTAACGTGCGTAGCCAAAAGGCACACGGGTTCGAGTCGATTTTTGTCCCCTTCCGAAGGTCTAGACGTTTAGTTCGATTTTCGGTCAAACTGAGGAGAAAAGTCGAGGCCTCTACGGGGAGTGAACCATGGAACCTCGAGTTTAGTTATTGGCAGGCCAATGTCTGAAACCCCGACAAGGATCTTCAGCGTGACCATTAAGGTTCTCTGCCTGTATGAACACACAAAGGAGGTTCCGGCAGTAGCAAGGTCTGCACTAATATACCTCCACCATGAACCCATTAGGTTTGAACCCAGACTTTCCAGATGGAAAGCCATTGTCCTAACTAATCGAATATGACACACAGATAAAAGTTATGAGCTGACGATTGTGGTGTCTGTTAGTTATATGATTCACGGTCAACTCACCGCACCGTCTCCAACATGAAGTTCTGTAACAGAAAAGGAGTGCCACTATCATCACAATCCTTCTGTAACTGTTCAGGAAAAAATGTAACGAAACGATCTAAAAACAACAACAACAAAACAACAACAACAACAACACACACACAAACCCAAAAACGAACGAACAAACAAACAAACAAACAAAAACCTTGCAAGATCCAATCCTATTCTGCTAACGCACAGACACAACACTCACAACAAACAGAACCCCAAGAACCCAGGTTGACAAAATGAAAGCAAGTTTTATTTACAATTCTATCATTTGAACTGTAAATAAATACAGGAGAAACAACCTCAACACACATGTACACACACACACGTGCCCGCACAGAGAGAGAGAGAGAGAGAGAGAGAGAGAGAGAGAGAGAGAGAGAGAGAGAGAGAGAGAGAGAGAGAGAGAGAGGAAGGTGCACCATAGTTGATTTGATTGGTTTGGTTCAGTTTTCACGTCGACACCCACCTCATGTGATATGGCCGACGGGGATAACCATCCCAGGGAAGTTGGGGGAGGGGGACTTACCTAATCCTATACTGACACCACCAGAACAACAAGGATGTTAAGATGAGACAGTGAGAAGGCCAGTTTTAATATAGCGCTTTGTATTTAAGTCAGTTGTGCTCCTCAGCAAATAGTTGTGCATGGATGCATTGCCGGCGAGCATGTAGTGTACGGGTGTATGGTTCGTTGTGCTTGTGTTCATTTCAGTTTTGATAACTTTTTAAAATACATACAAGATTGTGCTTTATAACTGTGGCTGACATTCTGGCAGTACTTGTATCCAGTTTCTCATTTAGAGGTACAGTGCTTTAACCTGATATGAACTGAACTGACTAGCTCTGAGTCTGCGTTATTATCTATGGAGTTTATATCGTCTATAAGTAAAAGCTGCAGAATGACAATACACAGACGAAGAAAGAAAGGCATGTGGGATTATCAAGAGACAAATCTTTACGTATCGTACAAAGTTGGAAAGAGATACTTACAGAAAGCACAGTTTAAATCCCCATAAATAATAACATTTCCGGCATGGGTCAATGCAACTGCAACAGAAAACAACAGTGATGGTGATAGCAGCCACATTTCAATACAATTCATCATAACACGTCAACCACGATTGAACAATGCAAAAAAAAAGGTCAACCACTTTTGAATAACACTCATAACAGGTCAACCACTTTTGAAATAGCACTCATAACAGGTCAACCACTTTTGAAGTAACACTCATAACAGGTCAACCACTTTTGAAATAGCACTCATAACAGGTCAACCACTTTTGAAATAACACCCATAACAGGTCAACCACTTTTGAAGTAACATCCATAACAGGTCAACCACTTTTGAAGTAACACCCATAACAGACCAACCACTTTTGAAGTAACATCCATAACAGGTCAACCACTTTTGAAATATCACCCATAACAGACCAACTACTTTTGAAATAACACCCATAATGGGGGTTGGGAGCAGAATGTTTTGGTAGCGATAGCGTGTTTGTGAGTATGAGCGCATGCGTGTGTATATGTACACTATCTTATACAACTATTCTTAATGTCTGTATGTGTGTGTGTGTGTATGTGGGGCTTGTATGCACGCATGTGTGTGTGTGGGTGGATGGGGGTGTGGGTGCGAGCGTTTTCATGCATACCTGAAAACAATTTCAAAATAATTATATGTTCTTAAAGTTTTCTAGATATATTCTGAATATCCTATCGCCATATCAGGCAATTTTATATATACTTCCTTCTGTTGCACTGTTGTATATCG
This sequence comes from Monoplex corrugatus, assembly GCA_030674185.1. Classification (NCBI taxonomy): domain Eukaryota; kingdom Metazoa; phylum Mollusca; class Gastropoda; order Littorinimorpha; family Ranellidae; genus Monoplex; species Monoplex corrugatus. The sequence continues at coordinate 47,506,778 of JAPXFY010000028.1, forward strand.
ATTCCGTTTGATTTTTGTTTATTTGCCATTGTCCTCTGTGCCCCCATTGGGATTATACGATCTACTAGACTTTGAACTTTGTGAACTATCTGAGCTACGTATCGCTAATGTCACATATCCGATTTTTAATGTTTTAGATACTGAAGTGTGTGATACAAGCTTTTTGTTTGTTCTACTTTTTGTTTTGTTTTTGTTTGTGTGGAGATCATCATCATCATCATCATCAGGTGCCCTGCCACATGGCGTTGGCGACCTGGACTTCCAACCATCTCTATCTCTCGTTGCCCCCAGCATCTACCCACCCTCTTCATCCTCAGCCACCTTGCAAGTCTGTCCAGCATTCTCTCCCTGGGTCTACCCGGTGCTCTCTTTCCCTCCAGTTTTACCGTTGTGACCAGGTGCTCCAAATCCCCCTTCCTCATAAAATGGCCTATAAATGTTGCTTGTCTTTTCCTAATCTTCCTTATCAGTGATCGACTTGTGTCTGCCTCCATCAAGACTGTCTCGTTTGTTTTCTTTGCTGTCCTGGTACTCTCAACATTCTTCTGAGAAACCACATCTCGGCTGCCTCAATCCGGCTCTGGCTTTGCTTGCTGACTGTCCACGCCTCGCATCCGTACAACAGTATTGGTTCTATATAACATTCAAGGACTCTCTTTCTGATGTTAATTGATAGGCATTTGTTGGTAAGAATGCTTGTCATCTTCTTGAATGCTGATGACAAGCATTGTTACCAACAAATGTGTGGAGATGCATTCATTTAATGAAGTGGCAGTACATATAAGCTCTTTTAAAATTACTTTTGTTTATAATCATCGGCATAGTTATTGTCATCACCATCAATATCATCATGATCATTGTCAATATTATTACTATTATCATTATTATTTTAATTGTCAACTTCACTATACTTACACTCTTGCCTGGGCCACGCTGAACACAGCCACAAGTAGTATCGAGAGTGCCAACAGTGTCTTCATTGCGTTACCTTCTACACAGAAAAGCAAGCCAGTGAGTGGTATACAAGTGACTGACAACATAACTACATAAATTGATTTAGTTTCTGTTCTTCATATTCTTTATATCCTACAAATAACATAGTCGTTGGACGGAGTCGTGGAACGTTGCAGCAGCTATCCACCTCTCTCTGAGCGTAGCAACGAGAAATTCAGGCATACTGAGATTTGTATTTGATACTGCCACTGGGCTATTCCTCTGTCAACGTTGGTGGTGGTGTCCTTCTTTGTTGTTATTGTTGTTTAAGGCCCAATCGACTGCATAGAGCCCCATCAGGACAGGGCTATAACCATTTCAAAACATGCAAAATTTCAACACGAAAAACTTAAGAAAATTAAGCACGCATATTAATGCATCACGCACATAATCTATGGACATGCCCCTGGCATTGATCACTCCATCCAATTTATTGCGCAGGGGATTTTAAACAAGCACCTGAATACAAATTTAAGCATACCTAAGGACACCAAAAACATACATAAAAACAGGCATAAGTTACCTAAAATTGCTTCTGCATATCTCATCTCCCTAAAACCAAAAATGCACTGAATACATGTACCCAATTATCAATCCTAATATTTAGTACCTAAGACTTTATCGAACACATACAGGTGAATGGACCAGCAAGGCCGAAAATGATAGGAAGTAATGACAGAAAGCGAAGAAACAAGGCAGAAACAAGAAGAGTGACGGAAAAGAGGAAATTTCTTGCACAGCAATCAAAGGACATAACTCTTGAGAGTCACGTAGGAATTATCTCCCATGTTGTAAAACTTCTCAAATATAACACAGTTTGCGCTACCTAGTCAGCTAGCATAGAAGCACATACAAAGCACAAAAACCGTAAGCTCAGAACATTCACTCCTCTTCTAGCACAGCATTTCCAGAAGGTGGGGATATTTATACTGAAAGAGCCCTCGGCATCCCCAGGGGGGAGGTGTCTTTCCTGGGGACCTTGGATGGTCTTAGTGTGTCATGGCAGGTGACATGACCAAACTGTGTCAGCTACATCGTTTGACAGTTGCCAGAAGCGATTCTGGTCTTGACAATATTCCTGGAGAGTTGTTGAAACACTCAGGTGATGGTGGACTCAAAGTGATGCATCACTTATGCTGCAAGATATGGAAGACTTGTCAGTGGCCTACAGACTGGAAGCTCCAAGAATTTGTCATGTTACATAAGAGTGGAAATGTCAAAGACTGCAACAATTATAGAACAATTGCACTGATCAGTCATGCCAGTAAAATACTGCTGATAATAATTTTAAACAGGTTAAAGCCAAAAGTAGAGGAAGAGCTATCCGACTGTCAGGCAGGCTATAGGAAAAACAGGGGAACAATAGATATGCTGTTTGTACTCCAGATATTGATAGAAAAGATTAGAAACACAGACCAAGAGATGTTCATCGTTTTCATTGACTACAGCAAAGCATTTGATAGCGTGATTCGCCAAAGTCTTTTCCACTTCATGATCAAAATGGGTTTTCCAAGACATCTGGTTTCCCTCATAGCTTCATTATATAATGATCAAAAAGCAACAATCAGATGGAATAATCAAAACTGCAAATTTTTTAACATCACTAAAGGGGTAAGGCAAGGTTGCATCCTGTCTCCACATCTCTTCAGCATATACACTGAACATATCATGAGAGAAGCAGACATAGAAGACATGGGAGTAAATATTGGTGGTAGAAACCTGTCAAATTTACGCTACGCAGATGACACAGGATTACTGGCAGACAACATTACAGGCTCTAGGAGGATCCTGTACAGGGTAGACCGGGTTGGAAAGGCAGCTGGGCTGGACTTAAATTCAAAGAAGACAAAGGTTATGCATGTTGCAGGCAAATATAACACTAGACAGGACCAGATCATGCTAAACCAAGTCCCTCTAGAAAATGTCAAGGACTTTAGATATTTAGGTTCAGTCAAGACACACGATGGAACATGCTCAAAAGACATAAAGATGAGAATTGGAATGGCCAAGAACAGTATGGTTCAATTGAACAATATTTGGAAAGACCACAGCATAACAGCAGACCTTAAGATAAAACTCTTAAAATGTCTTGTCTGGCCAGTGATGTTATACGGCTGCGAGGCATGGACAATGAAGAAAGAGGATGAAAGACGAGTGGAAGCAGCAGAGCTGTGGTTTTACCGAAGACTGCTGAGGGTCAAATGGACGGATAGGCGCTCAAATGAAAGCATACTGAATGAGTTGGGTACTACACGCAAGCTTCTAGTACTCATACAACGGAGGAAACTGAAATATGTTGGACACGCAATCCGTAATGAGAGAACAGACTTGATGTCCACTGTCCTCCAAGGTAAAGTGGAAGGAAAGAGAAACAGAGGACGGCCACCTGCATCACTTGCTAGAAACATCACAAACATCAGTGGCAAGAAACTCCAGGAGGTGGTCAGACTTAGCCAAGATCGAGAGTGCTGGAGGCAACTTGTGAGGACATCATGTGCAGCGGCCAACACTGTTCCCGGTGACGCCGACAGGTGAGACAGGTGAGAGAAGCGATTCCTGTCAACCCATCAAACTGTTGATCTTGTTCTGTGCGTATTCGTTTTCTGTGATAGAGAGAGCTGGACAACCTACGCTCCCTGACAGCACCACTACAATGCCTTCCACCCATGGTGCTTGTGCCTCTCCTGGGTATTTCCTGGAATGGCCATCTGGACTACACCAGCGTACCAAACATACAAGCCTTTTTCATGCAAGATGTCTGTTATTGTTAATATAAGCCCAGCCAACTGCATAGAGCCATATCAGGGATATAACCACCTCAAATCATACAAAACTTCAACAAGAAAAAAAAAGCACACATATCAATGCATTCGTGAACATAATCAAAGGACATGCCCCTGGCGTTGACCACTCCACACTCCATCTAAGTTATCGCACAGGGACTTAAGAAACAGATGTATACAAATTCAAACATAGCTAAGGACACCAAAACATAAAAACGGGGCATAAATTACCTAAAATTGCTTCCGCATATCTCATCTCCCTAGATCCAAAATTGCACTTAATATGTGTATCCAATGATCAATCCTAAGAAAAAGTATGCAAGATTCATTGAACACATACAGATGAATAGACCAGCAAGACAGAAAATGATAGGAAGAAATGACAGAAAGCAAAGGAACAAGGCAGAAACAAAGAGACTAACAGAAAAGAGGTAATTTCTAGCACAGCATTTCTAGGTCTCACCTGTCTCACCTGTTTCACCTGTCGGCGTCACCGGGTTCAGTGTTGACTGCTGCACATCTGGACACCAACCACCTCCCTCCAGGCAGGTCTGTCTTGACTTTTGTGGAAATTTCTTAAATGATTAGGCCATTGATGTTGGTTATGTTCTCGATGTATGAGATTGGAGTTCTGCGTTTCTTCATTTTTGCCACTGTTTTTCCTTCAAAGATGGTTGCCATGAGGTCTGTGTTCTTGTTGCGTGACACATGGCCGATATATTTTAGTCTTCTCTTGTTGATGTCTGCTAGTAGTTTTCTGGTGATATCAAGTTCTTCCAGGACACTTTCATTAGTTCTTTTGTCTGTCCATGTGACAAGTAGTAGTCTCCGATAAAACCACATCTCTGCTGCCTCAATTTTTTTGCAGTAAGTTTTTTTTTCAGAGTCCAGACTTCGCAGCCATAAATCATGACTGGCCAGATCAAACATTTTAGAAGTTGAACCTTCAGGCCATTTGGGATGCTTCTTTCTTTCCAGATGTTGTTGAGCTCGACCATTTTTGTCTTGCCATTCCAATTCTTATTTTGATGCCTTTGGAGCAGGTTCCATCATCAGTTTTTACAAAACTAAGATATCTGAAACCCTTAATATTTTCTAAAGGAACTTTATCAACATGTAATGATTGTTTTCAGTGTCTTTACCTTTGACATGTAGCACTTTTGTTGTCTTGGCTTCAGGTTTAGATCAGCCTTTTTGCCTGCTGTGTCTACCCTTTATAGAATTCTTTTTATGCTGGTAATGTTGTCCGCTAACAGCCCAGTATCATTGGCATTGCACAGGTTTGTAACATTTTTTCTTCCCATCTTTATGCCCATGCCTTCTATGTCAGCATCCCTCATGACTTGTTCCATGTAGATGTTAAAGAGATATGGTGAGAGGACAAAACCTTGTCTGACTCCTCTGTGGATGTTTTACATATTCACATTTCTGATTGTTCCATTTAACTGTAGCCTTTTGGTCTTTACATAATGAAACAACTAATGCAATGGTGTGTTTGGGAAAGCCTAATCTGACCATTATGTTGAACAAGTGGAGATGAATGACGCTGTCAAATGCTTTTCTATAGTCTATGAAGGTGACAAAAGCTTTTTTTTCTTTTTTCTTGAAGATGGGTAGACTATATTGAGAGAGCCCTGGTGTCCTCACAGGGGGACAAAATCATCATCTTCATGTGCCCTGCCACATGGCGTCAGCGATCATGGTCCTCCATACGCATCCATCCTCTGTTGCTACCCCTCTCTGTCCTCACCACCCTGCAAGTCCGTCCAATATTTTCTCCCTGGGCCTACTTGGTGTTTTCTTTCTCTCCAGGGGACAGCATGTCTACCACACACACAATGGCCGCACCTCAACAGATATCCAATCCAGTATGTAAAGCTTTCTAAGCTTACTGTAGAATCGCTGCCCATAGGGCAGCTGCTGCTGTGATATATGGACGTCTGAAAACGTTACCTGAACTCCGTCGATCGCATGTTGGTAGCATGTTTCGAGACAAGGATATGCTAAAATCGTTTCCTCATGCTCTTTGGCCGCCGTTGCCTAAACTTCCCTCGTCTTTCTTAAGCAGTGAGGTAACTGTTGACTGGTTACTACTTTCATCACCATTGTTGTTTTCAATATTTGTTGCTACTGCTGTCCCATTTGTTCCAGGGCTTCCGTGGCAAAATGTGCGTCCACGCTACTGTCGGCTAGCTGTTAGAAACACCTGCTGGCAACTGACTTAGAGTTTGTAGTTTGTTGGTTCGAATCCCCATCAGCACCTTCAAAAGTCATTGTGGGATTTTTCTATTCTAACCAGCTCCTACCCAGAGTTGGGTTCGAATCCTCATCAGTACCTTCAAAAATCATTGTGGGATTTTTCAGCTCTAATCAGCTCCTACCCAAAGTTGGGTATGCTATAGGTTCAGTTAGTTCAGGAGGCATTCATTTCCATACACGCTCCACCTACATCTGTCAGCATTATCAAGCAAACTCATTGGTCGTGCACAAACCCCTATTCAGCGAAGCAAGATTTGAGCAAGCATGGGGGAGTGAGAAAGGGGATCAATGGATAACACCACCAGAATGATTAGGAGTGTGCAGATGGGCAGTGAACATACTTTAACGTAACTGTGGTGTAGTGATTAACATAACGGACAACCGACTGGGAGGTTGCGGGTTCAAATCCCCATTAGTGACTTCAAAAATCATTATGGAATTTTTCGGCTCTAACCAGCTCCTACCCAGAGTTGGGCGTGCTATGGGCTCCCTGGGAAGACTGGGACCACACAGTTGAGTCTCTTCTACTTCATGGATGCGTCATTGAGGGTGTTGCTCAAATCATCTGGCCAGCACCGCAGGTGTCTGCATCTCTTGAGCCTGGTTGATGCCAGGATACATTATGATAGGTATTGCTCGAATTTTCTGACCAACACTGCAAGTGTCTGTATCTCTCGGGCCTGGTTGATGCTAGGATACATTATGATAGTAAGCATAGAGTACAGTCCTGTCATGCAGTTTCAATCCTACATGGAACTCCGTAGCGTCATGATTATCATCCTCATCGACATCATCTTCATTGCATTGTAAAAACTGTTCCAGCTTCTTTGGCCATTCAAGTGGCGTAAAAATTGGGATGAAAAAGAAGGTGAGCACAAAGTAACCTCCCTGAGTGCAATGATCCAAAACAAAAAACAAACAAACAAACAAAAAACCCCATGCTTTTATGTTACAGTGTGAGACTGAACTCGAGACAACAAAATAAAGTGCACAGTGCTGTCAGAAGAGCCAACGAGTTCAGTCTTGTACCAAAGCATGGAAGTTGGTTGTTCACTGGTATTTCCAGACTCCAGTCATTCCAGTGATATCAAAGAGCATATAATGTCCCGCCCCCCCCCCCCTCCCACATCCGGCTCAACCCCTATGTCAAATCATGCCTTTGCGTAAAATTCTGCGCTGGCTGAAGGAGTCCGCCGAGCAAAACTGGGTGCAGCGCATATGGCATTGTCCTACTGCGATGAACTCCCCCAATGATCCAAAACAAGTTTGATTGCCCGCGCCCAAGCAAACACGAACCAGAAGAACAAGAAAACCAATGTAAGCGCGTATCCAACGAGACAAAACAAAACAAGCGCAAATTTTCGGCCAACTAGCTTTTGTCAAGCGTGAACGCACGGTCACAAACAGATCACAGACATCAAACAATGGATAATAAAAACGGGACTAAAAACTTCCCTGCCGCCTCGTCCAGTGGGTAAGAAATGGAATGCCTATGTTGTCATGAGCAGTAGTAAGAAGTGGGGAGAGGGGAGGCAACTATGATGTCAAAAGGGAAGTGAGATGAGTTCTGCAATTTTGAGAAGTGGCCATGCTATATCGGTATAGCCCTGTTCTGAAGAAGGCACAGGGCAAGAGCCAAGAGATATGGGAGTAGATTGTGCCCAGTGCCAAGAATCCGGTAGGCCTGGGAACAGGAAGAAACATGAAACGGCATGTCTGAATTCTGTTGCGCAATGGATTACTTATGGTTTGTCATTAAGACCACATGGCCTGCGTGTTCCAAGTCTATTTATGAGGTGGGACTCTCTGTCTTTCCTGTCTATGGTACAACAAACCTGACAGGACAAAGACTCGTAAGGCTGCCAGTACTTTTACAAGACATGCACTGGTCAATGGGAAGTAAAACCTTAAAGGTAGTGTAGGTGTAGAAACGTTAATCTAAAAACTGAATAAATACAAAAATCACTATCACATTTCCATAGCACAGCCAATAACACTGCTGACTTACAGCAGATAGAGAGAGAGAGAGAGAGAGAGAGAGAGAGAGAGAGAGAGAGAGAGAGAGAGAGAGAGAGAGAGAGAGTTTAAGGATTATCGCACACAGGAAGATTATCTTTTTTATTTTCGTCCCATGTTCTACGCCACCTCAATGTCCACAGAAGCTGGCACAGTTTTTTTTACAATATCATGATGATCTCGATGAGGACGATAATCATGATACCATGGAGTTCCATCTCGTATTGAGACTGCGTGATAGGGCCGACTCTATGCTTACTGCAATAAGATAATCTGACGTCACTTGGGCCTGAGAGATACAGACACCTGCAGTGCTGGTCCCAAGATTTGAGCAACACTCTCAATTACGTATATGTGAAGTAGATGAAGCTCGACTGTGTGGTCCCAATGAGCCCATAGCGCGCCCAACTGTGGGTAGGAGCCGGATAGAGCTGAAAAATCCCACAATGATATATTTTTGAAGGGACTGATGGGGATTTGCACCCACAACCTTCCAGTCGGTAGTCCGTTGCATTAACCACTGCACCACAGCGACTGGTAGAGACAGAAGTTTGCGTTTTACGATGATATTTTCAGTAGGTTTGTGGCTTGTACAACAGCCAGCTACCTGGTGTCTTTGCAGAGGAACTGAGAGAAACTTGAAAACATGATCATTTATGAAGAGTAGAATTAGACCATCAAGAAGATGAAAAGTGTTCTTACTAACAAGTGCCTATCAATTAACATCAGGAAGAGAGTTCTTGAATGTTAAATAGAACTGATACTGTTGCACGGTTGTCAGGCGTGGACAGTCAACACGCAAAGCCAGAACAAGATTGAGGCAGCCGAAATGTGGTTTCTAACAAGAATGTTGAGAGTTTCATGGACAGCAAAGAAAATGAACAAGACAGTCTTGAAGGAGGCAAACACAAGGCCATTGATCAAGAAGAATAGGAAAAGACAAGCAACATTTATAGGCCATTTTATGAGGAAAGGAGAATTAGAGCACTTGGTCACAACAGGAAAGTTGGAGGGAAAGAGAACAGCAGATAGACCCAGGGAGAAAATACTGGATGGACTTGCAGGGTGGCTGAGGACAGAGAGGGTGGAAGATGTACTTGCAGCGACAAGGACAGATGCGTATGGAGGGCCATGATCGCCAACGCCATGCAGCAGGGCACATGATTTATATGATAACTGGACCTAGGACCCATCAGGTCTGTTTTAAAACTAACCCCTCAGGTAGATAGATAGACAGGTAAGGCAGCAGACTAACCTTTGCTCTGAAGTCAGGTGAGATCAAAAACAGAAACTGATCGGTTTTTTTTCCCCTGCCGAATCTGTGAAGGAGGACGACGAGGTGTTTGGAATTGTGAGTGAGGTCCTCCGGTATATATACACTCTGGCGAACAGTGTCCACAAGAGGGCGCTTCAGCCATCGGAAAAAAAATAGGCGGAGTTTCCACCCCACACGTTTGAAGAATGACACGAAGAAGCCCCACCTACTGCCACCAACTCCATCTCCCTACCTGCCATTCCTTTTTGTCGCGTGTGAACCCCCCCCCCCCCTATCATGTGGTGTACGCAGTGGTGTAGACAACTGGCTCTCTCTCTCTCTCTCTTCCTCTGTGTGTGTGTGTGTGTGTGTGTGTGTGTGTGTGTGTGTGTGTGTGTGTGTGTGTGTGTGTGTGTGTGTGTGGATCTTAATGTTGAAAAATGTTCTCCAAAACCATTGCTACCTATTTTCTTATCTAATTTATACTCCTTTGAGACGATCCGAACGCGTTCTGTATATTTCTCATGTATATAGCCTAAGTCTTTTGGCAAACATTCATTTTCGGTCAGCGCACAACAACAATGGAACGTGCTTTTCTCGGATATACGTCATTTATAATCTTTGCCCCATTTTCAAAGAGCTCTAAAGGCCGATTTCTTCAAAAACACTCTTACTCGTGGTAGTCCTATTGTCTGTAGTGTATACTCCTGTGGTTGTGTTTTATGAGATGATGCTATTTGGGTATCGTACATTTCTCTGTATGTTGGCGTCAGGGTTTGTTCGAGTAGGGTTCGACGCGTCCCAGGTTCAATATGCCCCCCACCCCCCCACACCCACACCCCACCCCCACCCCCCACATCCCCACACCCACACCCCACACACCCCAAAACCCCACACACCCACACACCCAGACCCTGCCACAACCCCACACCCCCACCCCCACATCCCCACACTCCCACCCTGACACCACCCCCATACCCACACACACACCACAGACACCACCCACCACCACACCACCCACCACCCACACCACCCACCACACCCATACCACACACACCCACACACCCACACACCACCCACACTCACACCACCACACACCCACACTCCACCCACATACCACCACCCACACCAACCACACCACACCTGTGTAGGTGGTGGGGTATGGGTGGTGTGGGGGTGTTTGTGATGCGGAGGTGTGGGTGTTGGGGTGTTGGTGTTGGTGTGGGTGTTGGGGTGTGGGTGGTGTGGGTGGTGGGGTGTGGGTATGCTTGTGAGTGTGGGTGGTGTGGGGTCTGGGGGTCTGGGGTGTGTGGGTGTGTGGGTGTGGGGGTCTGGGGTGTGTGGGTGTGAGGGGTGTGTGGAGGCATATCGAACCTGGGACGTATCGAGATGTCCCCCGTTTGCCAACACAGGTCCCTGAGTAGCTGGGTCCTTGTCTGTTAATGAGCATGTATACATGTATGGGTCTCTGTATGTCTGTGTGGGTCTCGAGTGGTGGGGTGTACATAGTCGTTCATTTCTCATGTCATCATCATCATCATCATCATCATCATCATCATCAGGTGCCTTGCCGCATGGCGTTGGCGATCATGGACTTCCATCTGTCTCTATCTCTTGTTGCCTCAAGCATCTCTTCCACCCTCCCCGTCTTCAGCCACTCTGCAAGTCCGTCTAGCATCTTCTCCCTGGGTCTACCCGGTGCTCTCTTTCCATCCAGCTTTCCCGTTGTGACCAGGTGTTTCCAATTCCCCTTTCCTCATTAAATGGCCTATAAAAAGGCCGATTTCTTCAAAAACACTCTTACTATTGGTAGTCTGTCTGTCTGTCTGTCTGTCTGTCTCTCTGTCTCTGTCTCTGTCTCTGTCTCTCTCTCTCTGTGTCGGTGGGTCCTTGTCTGTTAATGAGCATGTCTCCATATGTCTGTGTGAGTCTCGAGTGGTGGGGTGTATATATTCATACGTTTAGTATACTGTTGTTTTTCTTTTCCTGTTCTGTATGTATATATCACGCTCATCTCACCACTTCATATCTTTATGCATATGTTTTTCTGTAAATGTAAACCAAGTAGGAGCTTGATTCCTGGGATGTAGTAATGTATGTCTATCAGTATTTGTTATGATTAGATTTTCTACTTCATGTTTTGTCAGTGAAAAGCCTCGACGGGCGAGGGCTGAAAGCATAAAGAGGCATTCTTTTATATCACTACCCTCGTAAATAACACCTCCCCATCCTCGGGGTTACAATACAGGCAATGTTGGGGGGGGGGGGGGAGGGTGGCGGGGTAGGGGAGGGTGTTCGTAATGTATGTTTGATCTGAGCCTGGTGTTGCCTTTGAAATGGGGTTGGGGGTTGGGGGTGATTTAGGGTGGATCGGTTTTGGAAATTGACGTTGAGTGAAAACAATGTGCCCATTTTCTTTATGAAGTAGGGGGGGTCTTGAAGTCTGCTTTCAAAGTCAGTATTGTGTGTTTGCGGGATGTTTCTCCCATCTAGATTTGTTTGCGAAGTTAGCTCTGGATGGCACAGATTGTGCTACAAGTCAGGCTTGAACAATGTCCGTTTTGTTTGAAACGATCCCTCCTCGCCCGCCCCCCCCTCCCCCCCCCTGGGGATGCCGGGGGCTCTTTCAGTATAAACAGTATACCCCACCTTCTGGAAATTCTGTGCTAGAAATTTCCTCCTTTTTCTGTCATTTTCTTTCCTTCTTTCTTCCTCGTTTGCTTTCTGTCATTTCTTCCTATCGTGTTATGCTTTTGCGGGTCCATTCACCTGTGTGTGTTCGATAAAATCTTACGTGTTTTTTCTTGGGATTGATAATTGGGTTCATGCGTTAAATGCATTTTTGGCTCTTGGGATATGTGATATGCGGAAGCAATTTTAAGGTAATTTAGGCCTGCTTTTCCATATGTTTTAATGTCCTTAGTTATAAGAAAACCAATATAGGCGCATATCCAACAAAACAAAACAAAACAAGCGCAAATTTTCGGCCAACTAGCCTTTGTCAAGCGCGAACGCACGGTCACAGATCACAAACACCAAACAATGGATAATAAAAACGGGACTAAAAACTTCCCTGCCACCTCGTTCCATTTCTTACCCACTGGACGAGGCGGCAGGGAAGTTTTTAGTCCCGTTTTTATTATCCATTGTTTGGTGTTTGTGATCTGTTTGTGACCGTGCGTTCACGCTTGACAAAGGCTAGTTGGCCGAAAATTTGCGCTTGTTTTGTTTTGTTTTGTTGGATACGCGCCTATATTGGTTTTCTTGTTCTTCTGGTTCTTGTTTGCTTGGGCGCGGGCAGTCACACTTGTTTTGGTCCTTAGTTGTGTTTACATTTGTATTTGGCCAGGGGTCAATGCAAAGCACAGAAAGTTACAATAATAAGCTACAATAATAATGGGAGATTTTAATGCTAAGTGTGGCAGGATACGTGGAGGATATAGTTGGACCTCGTGGCCTTGGTGCACAGAATGAAAGGGGAGAGGAACTTGTGGAATGGGCACAGATGAATGAGTTCATAGTAGGAAACACCTGGTTTGAGCAGCTTAACAGAAGGAAATGGACTTGGATGAGTCCAGGATATCACATTATTTCCTGATAAATAGAAGATTTAAAAATTCTTTGCTGACAGTAAAAACACTATCAGGCGCAGACTGCAACAGTGACCACAATCCTGTAATGGGAAGATTCAGGCTGAAATTAAAGAAAAGAAAACAGACCAAAAATAACACCAAACTAAACCTTGGACTCTTAAAGACAGATGGAGCGATACTTAAAAAGATTAACGTGCATGTTCAAAACAAATTCAGTGCTCTGGAAGAAGTTGGTGACAATGAGGGGCAATGGGCAAAGTTGGGAAACTCGATAAATGAAGCTTGTGAAGAAATCCGTAGAGTAGAAAGAAAAGCAAAAAACTGGATGACAAAAGAAATTCTAGGCTTGATGGAAAACGGAGGAAGGCATAAGGAAAAGAGGCAAAATAGGAAAAGATAACAAAGAAATCAGGAATAGGTACAAGGAAGCTAAGGAAGCTTGGCTGGAAACAAAGTGCAAAGCAATAGAATACCGACACAAAGCAGATCATCAGAGTATGTACAGAAATATTGAATAAATTACCCACAGAAAAAAGACATGCACATCAACTGGTTGCTTAAAATCAAAAGATGGCACGCTTATCATGGAAAAAGACAAAATATTAGATAGATGGGGAGAGTAGGTTAAAGACGTTTTTAACGATGACAGAAACGAAGAACACTAAGAAAAAACATTGAAGTAAGTGAATAAGAGAGTAAATGAGTGAGTGAGTGAGTGATTAAGTAAGTATGTAAATAAGTAAGTAAGTAAGTGAGTAAGTAAGTAAGTAAGTAAGTAAGTAAGCAAGTAAGTAAGTATGTAAGGAAGTAAGAAAGAAAGTAAGTAAGTAAGTAAATAAATAAGAAGTAAGTAAATAAGTATATACGTATATAGGTGAATAACAAATACAAAATAAAGGAGTATGTAGATAAGTAAACAGATAAGAGATAAAAACAACAAATAAACAGTAAATACATGCATATACCCATATCCACAACAAGTGTGACTACCCGCGTTCAAGCAAACACGAAACCAGAAAAAAACAGGAAAAACGAATAAAAACGCGTATTTAACACAAGACGAGACAGGCGCGAATTTTTGGCCAACTGGCCTTTGTCAAGCGTAAGCTCACAAACAAACAACCACCAGAGACAAAAATTAGGAGAAAAAGACTGAAACTTCCTTGCTGCTTTTAGTCAGTTTAGTCCTTTTCTCACACTGGCCGAAGCAGCAGGGAAGTTTCAGTCTTTTTCTCCTACTATTTGTATCTGGTGTTTGTTTGTTTGTGATCTTACGCTTGACAAAGGCCAGTTGGCCAGAACTTCGCGCTTGTCTTGTCTTGTTATATTAAATACCCGTTCTTAGTCTTTTTTTCTTCTTTTTTTCTTCTTTCTGGTTCCATATACCCACATGCGCGCACACAAACATACATAGTATTTATGTTATATATTGGACTTGTACACTAGGATCAGGTGGACGCCAGTCTGACCTGTTGTTTGCAGTCATCGTCTGATAGCAAGCGGGAGTGGTGTGCCAATCTGTCTGTTGGTCTGAAATTCCTTGAATATTGACTCTCACAGCCGATTAGAAAAAACTAACCTAATCCATTGTTATACCAAAGGAAATAAGAGGGAAGCAGGGAGAATTTTAAATATCAACTAAGTAACATAACTCTTGAGAGTCACGGAGTTATCTCCCATGTAGAATTTCTCAAACCCAACACAGTTTGCGCTACCCATTCAGCTAGCACAGACGCAGCCACATTCCTTAAGGAATATTCTGAGCTTACCACTTTATGCTTTGTGGCTGCGTCTATGCTAGCTGAATGGGTAGCGCAAGCTGTGTTGGGTTTGAGAAATTCTACATGGGAGATAACTCCGTGACTCTCAAGAGTTATGTTACTTAGTTGCTAATCCATTGTTGTTGTTATTGTTATTATTGTTTATTAAAGCCCAGCTGACTACGTATAGCCATACCTGGGGTATAACCGTTTCAAAACATATACAATACTTTAAAACAGGAAAAAAAAAGGATTAGAAAATTAAGTACACATATCAATGCATTCGCGCACATAATCTCAGGAAATGCCCCTGGCGTTGACCACTCTGTCCAATTTATCGTACAAGGGATTTTAAAAACACACCTGGATGCAAGTTTAATCATAACCAAGGACACTAAAACATACACCAAAACGGGCCTAACACGAAATTGCTTGTGCATATCTCATATCCCTAGAGCTAAAACTGCACTTAACACGTGTACTCAATCATCAATCCTAAGAGATAGTATGTAAGACTTTATCGAACACATACAGGTGAACTGACCTGGAAAAGGCAGAAAAAAAATGATAGGAAGAAATGACAGAAAGCAAAGGGAGGAAGAAAGAAACAAAGAGAGTGAGAGAAAAGAGAACATTTCTAGCACGGATTTTCCAGAAGGCGGAGCTACCATAACTACTGAGAGCATCCCACGGGGTGGGGGGGGTGGAAGGGAGGGGGGCAGTCCCGTAAAAATGAAATCTTATCGCAAGATTCCAAGCATCAAATATTCACAGATCACATCAATGAACTAGCATAATACTGGCCGTGCCTACCCCAAAAGCAGAGGAGAAGAAAGCATAGACATTACCAGAAATGGGAAAGCGAAAGCTATATACGTAAGGAGCGACCGTCGTTATTTGATTCCAACAAAAGACATGACTTTCCTAGCTTCACAGATAAAAGGAACTGTTTTTTAAAAAAAAAAAAAAAAAAAAGAACTTTTGAAAAGATTCAGTGGTGAGGAATTAAAGCCAGGCGTAGCAGGATGAAACAGAGAGTATATGAAATAACATAATATCTAATTTCAATGCTACCATTGTCTGCACAGATGACACACACGGGTTAGCCAGTGGGAGGTGGGGGTTATGGAAAGTCGTAGCTGTTTCAAAATCTCTGAATCAGACACAACATTTCACTTGTCACACACGCTAATAGGATCCGGGTCTGTCAAGGAGCGCGATAATAATTCTTTTCTATTTGTGAATTTCCCAACCCAGCATCTTTTCAATCCTCTGCAAAAGGGTTTTAATTCGCAAGAATATGTGTCAGCGGATATTCAGAGCAATGGGATAAAAGATAAAATGTAGGGTCTCCGTCACACTACCCTACATTTTGTTGTTGTTGACGTCTTTCAGGGGGGGGGGGGGAATCAGAAGCTAAAGGGGGTGGTGATTTAGTATGGGCGTGTTGTGTGTGTGTGTGTATAGGTCTGTGTGTGCGTGCATGTGTTTGTACGTGCGTGAGGAAACGCGCGTGTATGTGCATGTGTGCGCATGTATGAGTGTGTGTGTGTGTGTGTGTGTTAGTGTGTGAATGTGTATGTGTGTGTGTGTGCCTGCATAAATGAGTTCGTGCGTTCGTATTGTGTGTGTGTGTATGTGCGTGTGTGTGTGTGTGTGTGTGGTGTGTGTGTGTGTGTGTGTGTGTGTGTGTGTGTGTGTGTGCGTGTGTGGTGCGTTCGTGCGTGTGTGTATGTGGTGTGCGTGATGTGTGTGTATCTGTGCGTGTCTGTGAGCGTGGGTGTGTGGTGCGTGCTGCGTGCAAGCGTGTGTGCGTGTGTGGTGTGGTGTGTGTGTGGTGGTGCACGTGTGTTGTGTGCGTGTGTACCTGCGTGTGTATGTGTTGCGTGCGTGTCTGCGTGCGTGTGTGTGTGCATGCGTGTGTGTGTGCGTATAGTTGTGTGTGTATGTGTGTGTATGTGTGCTGTGTGGATGTGTGTGTGTGGTGTGTGTGTGGTTGTGTGTGTGTGTGTGTGTGTGTGTATGTGTGTGTGTGTGTATGTGTGTGTGTGTGTGTGTGTGTGTGTGTGTGTGTGTGTGTGTGTGTGTGTGTGTGTGTGAATTTACCTGTTCACTTGTAGTCCATCGCATGAACCACTTCGACAATGCTAACTGGTGTTATAAATTCTTTTTCTCATTATTGTTATCATTATTATTATTATTATTATTGTTATTATTATTATTATTATTATTATTATTATTATTATTATTATCATTATCATTATTATTATTATTATTACTAGTACTGGTAGTAGTAGTAGTATCATTATTATTATCATTGTTGCTATTATTATTATCATCGTCATCATCTTCTTCTTCATCATTATGACTATCATTAGTATTGCTATTATTGTTTATTATTATTATTATTGTTATTATCATCATCATCATTATCACCATCATTAGTATTATCGTCGTCGTCGTCATCGTCGACGTCGTCATCATCATCATCATCGACATCATCATCATCGTCGTCGTCGTCGTCATCATCATCATCATCATCATCATCATCATCACATCATATCATCATTACAGTTATTATTAATATCATTATCATCATTATTATTATTATCATTGTATCATCATCATCATCATTGTTGTTGTTGTTGTTATCATCATCATCATTAGTATCATCATCATATTATTATTATCAGTAGTAGTAGTAGTAGTAGTAGTATCATCATCATCATTATCATTACTGCAACTGTATCATTATTATCATTGTTATCATTATTATTATTATCATTATTCTCATGAAATATTATGAATAGTATCACTTGATCAACTGACGATATAAATCTTCATTATTAGGCCACCTGTTATTATTATTATTACTACTACTACTATTACTACTACTACTACTACTACTACTACTACCATCACTACTACTATCACCACTACTATTACTATTACAACTACTGTTAATATTAATCTTCCTTCTAAATGATCTTCTTGTGTCTGCCTCCATCAATACTGTCTCGTTTGTTTTCTTTGCTGTCCATGGAACTCTCAACATTCTTCTTAGGAACCACATTTCGGCTGCCTCAATCTTGTTCTGCCCTCGCGTGTCGTCTGTCCACGTCTCAACCTTATCAGTTCTATATAACATTCAAGAACTCTCTTCCTGATGTTAATTGATAGGCATTTGTTGATAAGAATGCTTTTCGCCTTCTTGAATGAGGAGATGAGGACAATGTGGAGAATATATAGTTATATCTCATTCATTTATGAACCGATCTAAATCAAAGTGAGTAGAACGTTTGACGTTGTAACTTTTGGCTGGAAATCTTATTCAGCTTGACTGAAGTTTCAAGGTAAATAGGAGTGGATAGATCAGGAAATTAAGAAAGATTTATCGTTATGGCTGGACCATTTCTGAATCCAGGATAAGGAGGGGATTGGCAAAAGGTCTATGAATAGCACTTCTTAGAAAAAAAATATAGAAAGCTAGAATCAACTATTTTTCTATGGTTGGTTAACGGGAACAATGAATAATGTCTCCACGGGACATTTATAAATGTAAAAACCGGCGGGGCGAAATCTGGGGCGTTGAGTAGACCTGCTGGGCCTGTATATCCTGAATTTGTGTGTGTGAGTCCTTCTGTTGGTTGGTTGGGTCAGATGTGGTTCTCTGTTTATCTCTACTTGCTACTTGCTATCTGTCTATCTAGCTATCTGTCTATTTATCATATGTATGTATGTATGTATGTATGTATCTATCTATCTAGCTATCTATCTATCTATATATCTGGCTATCTATCTATCTATCTGTCTGTCTGTCTGTCTATCTATCTATCTATCTGTCTATCTGTCTGTCTGTCTGTCTGTTTCTATCATCTATCTATCTATCTATCTAGCTATCTGTCTATCTATCTGTCTGTCTGTCTATCTATCTATTTTTAAGTGCTGACTGTGTACGTTTCTTGATGTCATTGTAATGTTATCTTAATTTTAGTATTCAACATGTATCTTTCCTTGAGCTGTACTTGTTGCAGCAAACAAATGTCATGTGTATAGAACAGCAATGGCAAGTTTGAAAAATGGCTTCTAGCCAAAAGCTTTTACCGTTGGAAAATAAAGAATCATTGTCATTGTCCATGTCATTGTCATGTCATTGTCATTGTCATTGTCATTGTCATTGTCATTGTCAGTGTCAGTGTCATTGTCATTGTCATTGTCTACTGTCTACCCTCACCAGCTAACCTTCCCACCTTCCCTCATACAAACAGAAAATCAACGCCGAATTTTTTCCCTTTCTTTCATATCTTTCCTTTAGAACACAAAAAGGAAAAGATTTCATATTGACAGAAGATTTGTCTGTCTGTCTATCTGTCTGTCTGTCTGTATACATGTCTGTGAAGAAAGTGTGTTGGCAATGACAGTCCAGCGCTGTGTGTGTGTGTGTGTGTATGTGTGTGTGTGTGTGTGTGTGTGTGTGTGTGTGTGTGTGTGTGTGTGTGTGTGTGTGTGTGTGTGTGTGTGTGTGTGTGAACTTTCATTCAACAGGGTTAGTAAACCAAAACAAATGTGATTGTCCGTGTTCAAGCAAACAGGAACCAGAAAAAAACCACGTTCAAAAATCAGAACGCCTATTTAATACAACAAAACAAGACAGGCGCAAATTTTCGGCCAACTGGCCTTTGTCAAGCTTAAGATCACAAACAAACAAACACCAGATACAAACATTAGGAGAAAAAGACTGAAACTTCCCTGCTGCGTATGAGAAATGGAATAAACAGACGTTTTTTTAAAAAAAAAAAAATCAGTTTATTCCTTTTATCACACCGGATGGAGCAGCAGGGAAGTTTCAGTCTTTTTCTCCTAATTTTTGTATCTGGTGTTTGTTTGTGACCTTACACTTGACAAAGGCCAGTTGGCCGAAAATGTGCGCCTGTCTTGTCTTGTTGCATAAGATAAGCGTTTAGATTCTTTTTTCGTGTTTTTTTCTTGTTCCAAAAAGGTTGGTAGTTTCTTTTCCTACTCCATGCCGTCGCGTAAGAACGGTGGATATTTCGATCGTGGTTGTCAAAGAAGCAAAAAGTATTATTTTATGAAGGTATCCAGATTTTATGAAGATATCCATATATTTCATAAAGGTATCATTGCCAACT
>JAPXFY010000028.1:47529086-47534086 GCA_030674185.1 Monoplex corrugatus
GATGATTCTGGATCTTCTCCATCACAGGGCACCTGTGACGTTAATGTTAATGCATATGGAATTCATTCTGAGCGCGGACACGTCATCTTGAAAAACTGAAACTGAAAATAGTAACCGCTCCAAACATATCGGCGAGTGTCCAAAAGGAGTTCTCGATGGTTTTACTGTTGGAATCAGTTCTGTTCATATATCAAACTGGTATGTCTAGTTGAGAACATCGTTGGACTTGTATATGAGTCGTGTAACAAAACTCCTATCAAGAATAATCATGATGAGGACAAGGAATAGAATCAAAAGAGAAATAGCAGAAGAACAGTGTAGATTTGTCGAAGGGAAAGGAACTATTAATGCCATATACATCCTAAGAACTATCACAGAGAGGTCAATCGAGATGAATAAGGATTTATGGTTATGCTTTGTTGATTATACCAAGGCTTTCCATCGGGTAAGACATGAAGAATTAATCAACCAACTAGAAACACTCAATATTGATGGAAAAGATCTACGAATAATCAGAAATATGTATTGGGAATAAACAGCTGCAAAGAGAATAGAAAATGATATAAGCCCTTTCCAAAATATCAAAAAAGGAGTCAGGCAAGGTTGTGTTTTGTCACCAGATCTCTTTTCACTTTATAGCGAAAACATCATGAGAAACTTAGAAGAAGACCCTGGATTAAAGATTAGAGGAAAAAAATTAATGATAAACAACATTCGATACGCAGATGACACCGTGATAATTGCAGAAAATGAAAGGGACATACAAAACCTTGTGAATATACTAGAAATAGAAATCAAAGGTAAGGGGTTGGTACTAAGCAGCAAGAAGACTGAAGTCATGGTGATCAGTAAAAAACATGAAATTCCCTCATGCAAAATGACAGCAAACAACACAATCTTGAGACAGGTTAATAAGTTTAAATACCTGGGAACGATCATTTCACCAGACGGCAGATGCACATCAGCAATAGCCCGCAGAATCGGCCGAGCCAAAACGGCATTCAACGAGACGAAAAGCATTCTTACCAACAAATGATTATCAATCAACATCAGGAAGAGAGTTCTTGAATGTTGTATAGAACCGATAATGTTATACGGTTGTTAGGCGTGGACAGTCAACACGCAAAGCCGGAAGAAGATTGGGGCAGCCGAGATGTGGTTTCTAAGAAGAACGTTGAGAGTTCCTTGGACAGCAAAGAAAACAAAGTACACAGCTTTGATGGAGGCAGACACAAGAAGATCATTGATAAGGAAGATTGGAAAAGACAGGCAAGATTTATAGGCCATTTTATGAGGAATGGGGAATTGGAGTACCTGATCACAACAGGAAATCTGGAGGGAAAGAGAGCACCAGGTAGACCCAGGGAAAAATATTGCATGGACTTGCAGAGTGGCTGAAGACAGAGAAGGTGGACGATGTGCTTGCGGCTACAAGGGATAGATACATATGGAGGGCCATGATCGCCAACCCCATGTGGCAAGGCACTTGATGATGATGATATATTATATTTTCCTTTGTTTTTGAAGGTAAGATACACATGTCATTTACATGTAACCAAGATTATTCCAGTGGTGGGTTGATAAAATACCAGTATGAAATATAGACTAGGTAAAACATAGTC
This sequence comes from Monoplex corrugatus, assembly GCA_030674185.1. Classification (NCBI taxonomy): domain Eukaryota; kingdom Metazoa; phylum Mollusca; class Gastropoda; order Littorinimorpha; family Ranellidae; genus Monoplex; species Monoplex corrugatus. The sequence continues at coordinate 47,530,709 of JAPXFY010000028.1, forward strand.
TAGGTAAGGCCGACCTGGCCAGCTCATGGGTTTATATGCAGGCCTAAGCTTGTGCCCTGATCACCATACACATGGCACCTGTGACGTTAGTGCATATGGAATTCATTCCGAGCACGGAGACGTCATCTTGAGAAACTGAAACTGAAACTGTTACAGAGACATGCAAATCATGAGGGTGAGAGTTTGTTACTGGTTCTGACCAAACGACAAGCCACAGCAATGATTTGAGAAGAGAGGAGACATGCCCATATTTCCCAGATTTGAAAACAAACTGAGCAGCAGCAGTTTGAACTCTATGATTATTCTGAATAGAATTTTTGTTACATGACTCATCAGGCTGATCGTGCGATAGAGTTCGCATTCTATAGCCCCTGTTTTCTTTGGAAGTGCAATGAAAATTGATATTGACATATCTTTGGGGATTTTTCCAGTGTATAAATCCCATTTAGATGGTCTGTTAATGTGCATGTATTTTTCCTGTGGACAATTTTTTCAATTCTTCAGTACATACCCTGAGGATCCGTTTCGTGTCGGTCTTCTGTTTCTTTGCATTTTGTTTTCAGCCAAGCTTCCTTAGCTTCATTGTACCTATTCCTGATTTCTTTGTTTATATTCCTGCATAATTCCTCTTTTCTCTTTGCCTTCCTCCGTTCCTCCATCAAACCTAGAATGTCTTTTGTCATCCAGTTCTTTTTTGCTTTTCTATCTACTCTAAGGATTTCTTCACAAGCTTCATTTATCAAATTTCTCAACTTTGTCCATTGATCCTCACTGTCACCAACGTTTTCTAGAGACTGAACTTGTTTTCGACATGTATGTTAATTTTTTCATGTATAATTTCATTTGTCTTTAAGAGTCCAAGATTTAGTTTGATGTTGCTTTTGGTCTGTTTCCTTTTTCCTTAATTTCAGCCTAAACTTCCCACTACAGGATTGTGGTCACTGTTGCAGTCTGCGCCTGGTAGTAATTTTGCTGTCAGCAAAGAATTTCTAAATCTTTTATTGATCAAGATGTAGTCAATCTGATTTTTGGTATCATCTCCTGGACTCATCCAAGTCCATTTTGTTCTACTACCTGCTCAAACCAGTTATTTGCTACCATGAACTCATTCATCTGTGCCCATTCTGCAAGTTTCCCTCCCCATTTCATTTTGTGTACCAGGCCATGAGGTCCAACTGTATCCTCCACCCTATCCTGTCCCACTTTAGCATTAAAATCTCCCATTATTTTTGTAACTTTCTGTGATTTACATTGGGCTTTGGTCATCTGTAATACTTCGTAGAAGTTATCAATTTCGTCCTGAGTACTTGCGGATGATGGTACATACACCTGAATGATGTTGATATCAAATGGCTTGCCATCCAATTTAACCAGCAAAACTCTGTCGGACACAGCCCAGTATCCCCTAATTGTTTTTGATTTGTCCCTGTCAATTATGATGCCTTACTTTCTTTCAGGTGAGTTTCCACCAGAATACCAGTTAGAGCAGCACTGAAAAAAATGAAACCAGGAAAAGCCCCAGGACCAGACAACATTACTACAGAGATGATTGAAGCCCTGGAGGAATTTGGCATAGAAAAAATAACAGTCCTCCTAAATGAAATTTATGACACTGGAAAAATCCCCAAAGATATATCAAAATCAATTTTCTTGCACTTCCAAAGAAGACAGGGGCTATAGAATGCGAACTCCATCGCACAATCAGTTTGATGAGTCATGTAACAAAAATCTGTTAAGAATAATCATGATGAGGACAAGGAATAGAACCAAAAGAGAAATAGCAGAAGAACAGTGTGGATTTGTGGAGGGGAAAGGAACTATTAATGCCATATACATCCTAACAACTATCATAGAGAGGTCAGTTGAGATAATAAGGATTTGTATTTATGCTTTGTTGACTATACCAATGCTTTCGATCGGGTACGACATGACGAATTGATCAACCAATTGGAGAGACTCAATGTCGATGGAAAAGATCTACGAATAATCAGGAATATGTACTGGGAACAAACAGCTGCAATGAGAATAGAAAACAATATAAGCTCTTTTCAAAACATCAAAGAGGAGTCAGACAGGGTTGTGTTTTGTCACCAGATCTGTTTTCACTATATAGCGAAAACATCATGAGAAACCTAGAAGAAGACCCTGGATTAAAGGTTGGAGGGAAAATGATAAACAACATTCGGTACGCAGATGACACCGTGATAATTGCAGAAAATGAAAGGGACCTACAAAACCTTGTGAATATACTAGAAACAGAAAGCAAAGGTAAGGGGTTGGAACTAAACAGCAGGAAGACTGAAGTCATGGTGATCAGTAAAAAACATGAAATCCCCTCATGCAAAATAACAGCACAACCTTGACACAGGTTAATAAGTTCAGATGCACATCGGAAATAGCTGGCAGAATCGGCCAAGCCAAAACAGCAATCAAGAAGATGACAAGCATTCTTACCAACAAATGCCTATCAATTAACATCAGAAAGAGAGTCCTTGAATGTTATATAGAACCAATACTGTTGTACGGATGCGAAAGGGGTGGACAGTCAGCAAGCAAAGCCAGAGCAATAATAATAATATAATATAATAATATACAATATTTTATATAGCGCAAAATCTTGATAAAATCAAATCTAAGCGCTAAAACAGACACACACGCACGCACGCACACACACGCCACGCACGCACGCACGCACCCCACACACCACACACACACACACACACACACACACACACACGCACACGCACACGCACACGGCTATAAATAGGGGAGAAAGAATAAAAGCAATGGAAAATTATAGAGGGCATATTATATACAATTATATATTACAATGTGATTCCCCTCCGAGCGGAGACAGGCTGCAGAGGGGATTGAGTGAGGTCAGGATTTTATGCAGAGGAGAAAAGGTGAGTTTTGAGAGCGGACTTGAAGGAGACAAAAGTAGGTTGCTGACGGACTGAGAGAGGAAGTTTGTTCCAGGAAAGTGGACCAGAAACAGAGAAGGCTCGTGGACCATAGGTATTGAGCTTAGTGCGTGGAAAGCGAAAAGTCAGAGGATCGGAGGCAGAGCGGAGGGTAGGCCTACGTGAGGGAACATAGATCTCAAGTAGGCTTGACAGGTAATCGGGGGCTGCGTTATTGAGGCTTTTGTAGCACATGGTGTCTAGTTTGTACTGTATGCGCTTTGATACAGGGAGCCAGTGAAGTTGTGCCAGGAGAGGAGAAATGTGGTCAGCTTTTTTCTTTTTGTAGTACAAGGCGTGCAGCATTGTTTTGAATGCGCTGCAGGATGTGAATGGTGGAGGCAGGAAGACCAGACAGGAGTGAATTGCAATAGTCAATGCGAGACATTATGAAGGAGAGAAACGAGTTTTGCAG
>JAPXFY010000028.1:47539086-47541586 GCA_030674185.1 Monoplex corrugatus
CACACACAAAGACACACACATTAAACACAAAAACACACAAAAAGAGAGAGAGAGAGAGACAGAGACAGAGAGAGAAAAGCTGGAAGAGAGATCATGAGAGAGAGACAGAAACAGAGAGACGGAGTGAGTGAGAGAGAGAGAGAGAGAGACAGAGACAGAGAGAGAAAAGCTGGAAGAGAGATCATGAGAGAGAGACAGAAACAGAGAGACGGAGTGAGTGAGAGAGAGAGAGAGAGACAGACAGAGACAGGAGAGAGAGAGAGAGACAGAGAAGAGACAGAGAACAGAGAGACAGACAGAACAGAGACAGAACAGAGAGTGAGAGACAGAGAATGAGTGAGTGAATGAGAACGAGAGAAAGATAAGAGAGACAGAAAGAAACAGAGAGAAACAGAGAGAATCGGGAATTTATTCAGTAACGCCAGAGCCCCATTTGAAGGGGCGTGAACACATTACAAACATTATACAAACACAAAATATAATAATAATAATAATTACAATATTTGTATAGCGCAAAATCTTGATAAAATCAAATCTAAGCAATGATAATAATACAGAGACCGTGATAGTAAGCATGGAGTACAACCCTGTCACGCAGTATCAATCCTAAATGGAACTCCATAGGATCATGACAATCATCCTCATTGACACCATCATCATTGCACTGTAAAAAAAATTCTGTGCCAGCTTCTGTGGCCATTAAGGTGGTGCAGAAAATGGGACTGGGGAAAAACGGGTGAGCACGAAGGTAACCACCCAGATCGTAAAAAAGAATTTGTATGAAAAAACTTTGTCAACCATGCAACCAGTGGAAAAAGTGAAGCGAGGGCGTGTCGTAATCACGCCTCCATTTACTACAACAGGCAAGACTGGCTGCAGAATTTTGACTATACTGGCAGCACACGACGATATGGCTGCAGAATTTTGACTATACTGGCAGCACACGACGATATGGCTGCAGAATTTTGACTATACTGGCAGCACACGACGATATGGCTGCAGAATTTTGACTATACTGGCAGCACACGACGATATGGCTGCAGAATTGTGACTATACTGGCAGCACACGACGATATGGCTGCAGAATTGTGACTATACTGGCAGCACACGACGATATGGCTGCAGAATTTTGACTATCCTGGCAGCATGCGACGATATGGCTGCAGAATTTTGACTACACTGGCAGCATTCGACGATATGGCTGCAGAATTTTGACTACACTGGCAGCATTCGACGATATGGCTGCAGAATTTTGACTACACTGGCAGCATTCGACGATATGGCTGCAGAATTTTGACTACACTGGCAGCATGCGACGATATGGCTGCAGAATTTTGACTACACTGGCAGCATGCGACGATATGGCTGCAGAATTTTGACTACACTGGCAGCATTCGACGATAGACGCAGGCAAACGGGAGAAGAGAGTTACAATAATCGACACTGGACATGCCAAGAGAAGAAGTCGACAGTTTAGATGCTGCTAAAAGCTGAAACATTTTCGAAGAAAAGAACCGAAATGTTGAAGTTGACAGTAACAAGACTGACAAATTTAGGTAATGAGTTTCTGCATAGAGGATTAAGGATCCAAAACAGTTCCAAAGTTCTTGACTGAATGAGAAGGTACAATAGTATTGTTGACAAGCTGGATAGAACAAACGTTTGCAGTGGAAAGCTTGTGTTTGGTGCCAAAGAGCATTGCTACAGTCTTATCTCTATTTCACATGTCTCCTCGTCCTCTATTCAGCTGAAGCTTATTCTGTATCATCCAGTTCTCAACGCTATATTCAATAATATGACTATCAGTTCATGAACGTGGTTCTGTGTTAGAACGTTCAGTTTATGCTACTGTCTCAAATACCCAAAGCCTGATACCTTACTGCCCCAGACAGCTACCGTCCTTGATATACAAACTAAGGTTTAACTTTTGGAAAACAAAATATACACAAAATGTCTATATTTGTTCAAAAGCATTACCAGTCCACCATCTGCTCCTTGAATGTCCTATCTTACTTGCGACATATAGAAATAACAATCTCGAGTTTTCAAGTACTGACTCTAGATATCCTTTACAACAAAAATAATGATGTTATTTCGGTAGTCCAGCTGATTCTCCGATCCACTGTTGGCAGATTGTTATGAAGAGTTGATTAATTGTTGTATGTCATTATTTGACACTGTTAATTCATTGATCTGAATTTTTAATTGTAATTTTCCCCCTTCTTACATTCAAAATCTCACTTACCCCTTTTTTTCTCTCTCTCCATTTCATTTTAATTTTCTTATTTCCTTGTGTGTGTGTGTGTATGAGTGTGTGTGTGTGTGTGTGTGTGTGTGTGTGTGTGTGTGTGTGTGTGTGTGTGTGTGTGTGTGTGTGTGTGTGTGTGTGTGTGTGTGGTGGTGTGTGTGTGTGTGTGTCTACAATCACTATTCCAGTTCTGGATTTTTACATAACAGTCAGAAGATTTGAGAAGAAGTTCTACAGTCTTGCAGTAATGAT
>JAPXFY010000028.1:47546586-47561586 GCA_030674185.1 Monoplex corrugatus
CTGCTACTAACACATGGCAACAAATTAAAAAAAAAAAAAGGAACCAGAAGAACAAGGAAACCAAAGCAAGCGCGTACTCAACACACCAAGACAAAACAAGCGCAAATTTTCGGCCAACCGGCCTTTGTCAAGCTCGAATGCACGGCCACAAACAACACCAAACAACGGATAATAAAAAGAGGACTAAAAACTTCCCTGCGGCCTCGTCCAGTGGATAAAAAGGGACCAAATAAAAAAAAAAGACTAATCTAAAACGTGGGATCCTAACACACTTGAAAAAAATATGGAATAAAAGAAGAAAACATACTTTTAAAATCTAATCTACAGTGGGACATACATCCTAAATCTTACCCCAAACAACGACGTGTTGGCTAAAATCAATACGCCAGTGGTTTAAAGAACAACAAAATGCATACATTGAAATCAAGGGATATACAAAATGCATACACTGAAATCAAGATATATCATACAAAATACATACACTGAAATCAAGATATATCATACAAAATACATATACTGAAATGAAAGGATACCATACAAAATACATACACTGAAATGAAAGGATACCATACAAAATACATACACTGAAATCAAGGGATACCATACAAAATACATTCTCTGAAATCAAGGAATATACAAAATACATACACTGAAATCAAGGAATATACAAAATACATACACTGAAATCAAGGAATATACAAAATACATACACTGAAATCAAGGGATACCATACAAAATACATTCTCTGAAATCAAGGAATATACAAAATACATATACTGAAATCAAGGGATATACAAAATACATACACTGAAATCAAGGAATATACAAAATACATACACTGAAATCAAGGGATATCATACAAAATACATACACTGAAATCAAGGGATATCATACAAAATACATACACTGAAATCAAGGAATATACAAAATACATACACTGAAATCAAGGAATATACAAAATACATACACTGAAATCAAGGAATATACAAAATACATACACTGAAATCAAGGAATATACAAAATACATACACTGAAATCAAGGAATATACAAAATACATACACTGAAATCAAGGAATATACAAAATACATACACTGAAATCAAGGAATATACAAAATACATACACTGAAATCAAAGGATATCATACAAAATACATATACTGAAATCAAGGAATATACAAAATACATACACTGAAATCAAGGAATATACAAAATACATACACTGAAATCAAGGAATATACAAAATACATACTCTCAAATCAAGAGATATACAAAATACATACACTGAAATCAAGGGATATCATACAAAATACATACACTGAAATCAATGGATATCATACAAAATACATACACAGAAATCAAGGGATATCATACAAAATACATATACTGAAATCAAGGGATATCATACAAAATACATATACTGAAATCAAGGGATATCATACAAAATACATACACTGAAATCAAGGGATATCATACAAAATACATACACTGAAATCAAGGGATATCATACAAAATACATACACTGAAATCAAGGGATATCATACAAAATACATACACTGAAATCAAGGGATATCATACAAAATACATGCACTGAAATCTGTGATGTTCATACAGAATGCATACACTGAAATCAAGGGATATCATACAAAATGCAGTGAAATCACGATATATCATACAAAATACATACACTGAAATCAAGGGATATCATACAAAATACAGTGAAATCAAGATATATCATACAAAATACATACACTGAAATCAAGGGATATCATACAAAATGCAGTGAAATCAAGATATATCATACAAAATACATACACTGAAATCAAGGGATATCATACAAAATACATACACTGAAATCAAGGGATGTCATACAAAATACATATACTGAAATCAAGGGATATCATACAAAATACATACACTGAAATCAAGGGATATCATACAAAATACATATACTGAAATCAAGGAATATACAAAATACATACACTGAAATCAAGGAATATACAAAATACATACACTGAAATCAAGGAATATACAAAATACATACTCTCAAATCAAGAGATATACAAAATACATACACTGAAATCAAGGGATATCATACAAAATACATACACTGAAATCAAGGGATATACAAAATACATACACTGAAATCAAGGGATATCATACAAAATACATATACTGAAATCAAGGGATATCATACAAAATACATATACTGAAATCAAGGGATATCATACAAAATACATACACTGAAATCAAGGGATATCATACAAAATACATACACTGAAATCAAGGGATATCATACAAAATACATACACTGAAATCAAGGGATATCATACAAAATACATACACTGAAAACAAGGGATATCATACAAAATACATGCACTGAAATCTGTGATGTTCATACAGAATGCATACACTGAAATCAAGGGATATCATACAAAATGCAGTGAAATCAAGAGATATCATACAAAATACATACACTGAAATCAAGGGATATCATACAAAATACAGTGAAATCAAGATATATCATACAAAATACATACACTGAAATCAAGGGATATCATACAAAATACATACACTGAAATCAAGGGATGTCATACAAAATACATATACTGAAATCAAGGGATATCATACAAAATACATACACTGAAATCAAAGGATATACAAAATACATACACTGAAATCAAGGAATATACAAAATACATATACTGAAATCAAGGAATATACAAAATACATATACTGAAATCAAGGAATATACAAAATACATATACTGAAATCAAGGAATATACAAAATACATACACTGAAATCCTGGCCTCCCATGCGTCCCAAGTCGGCCTTCACATCCACCCCAACAAGACCAAAATTCTGAAAATCAATGCTTCCAGTACAGAGGCAGTGAAGTTGGGAGATAACAACCTGGAGGAGGTCGAGACCTTCACTTACCTTGGGAGTGTAGTCAATCAGCAGGGAGGAACAGATGCAGACGTGAAGACCCGCATCGGAAAGGCAAGAGCATCCTTCTTGGCCCTCAAGAACATCTGGCGATCCCACATGATCACACCCCGCACTAAAATCCGCCTGTTCAACTCAAACATCAAATCAGTTCTTTTGTATGGAGCAGAAACGTGGAGAACAACTAAGACCACTACTAGAAGAGTCCAGACATTCATAAACTCGTGCCTACGCAAGATACTGAAGATCCACTGGCCAGTTACCATCAGTAACACAGACCTCTGGCAGAGAACTAACCAAGTGCCAGTAGAAGAAGAAATCAGAAGAAGAGATGGCGATGGATAGGGCACACCCTGAGGAAACCATCAACCAACATCACCCGCCAGGCCCTGACCTGGAACCCTCAAGGGAAGAGAAAGAGAGGCCGACCAAAAAACACCTGGAGAAGAGAACTGAAGGCGGACGCCAAGCAGACCGGCTACTCCTGGCGAGAACTTGAGCAAATAGCCCAGGATCGTGGACGATGGCGGGCGGTTGTGGATGGCCTATGCCCCTCCTGGGGCTCAAGGCCTAAGTAATACACTGAAATCAAGGGATACCATACAAAATACACATACTGAAATCAAGGGATACCATACAAAATACATATACTGAAATCAAGGGATACCATACAAAATACATACACTGAAATCAAAGGATACCATACAAAATACATACACTGAAATCAAGGGATATACAAAATACATACACTGAAATCAAGGGATACCATACAAAATACATACACTGAAATCAAGGGATATACAAAATACATACACTGAAATCAAGGGATATACAAAATACATACACTGAAATCGAGGGATATACAAAATACATACACTGAAATCAAGGGATACCATACAAAATACATATACTGAAATCAAGGAATATACAAAATACATACACTGAAATCAAGGAATATACAAAATACATATAATGAAATCAAGGAATATACAAAATACATATACTGAAATCAAGGAATATACAAAATACATATACTGAAATCAAGGGATACCATACAAAATACATATACTGAAATCAAGGAATATACAAAATACATACACTGAAATCAAGGGATATACAAAATACATACACTGAAATCAAGGGATATACAAAATACATACACTGAAATCAAGGGATACCATACAAAATACATATACTGAAATCAAGGGATATACAAAATACATACACTGAAATCAAGGGATATACAAAATACATACACTGAAATCAAGGGATACCATACAAAATACATATACTGAAATCAAGGGATATACAAAATACATACACTGAAATCAAGGGATATACAAAATACATACACTGAAATCAAGGGATACCATACAAAATACACACTGAAATCAAGGGATATCATACAAAATACATACACTCAAATCAAGGGATATCATATAAAATACATACACTCAAATCAAGGGATATCATACAAAATACATACACTGAAATCAATGGATATCATACAAAATACATACACTGAAATCAAGGGATATCATTTAAAATACATACACTGAAATCAAGGCATATCATATAAAATACATACACTGAAATCAAGCGATATCATATAAAATACATACACTGAAATCAAGCGATATCATATGAAATACATACACTGAAATCAAGGGATATCATACAAAATATATATACTGAAATCAAGGGATATCATATAAAATACATACACTGAAATCAAGGGATATCATACAAAATACATACACTGAAATCAAGGGATATCATATAAAATATATACACTGAAATCAAGCGATATCATATAAAATACATATACTGAAATCAAGGGATATCATACAAAATACATACACTGAAATCAATGGATATCATACAAAATACATACACTGAAATCAAGGGATATCATATAAAATACATACACTGAAATCAAGCGTTATCATATAAAATACATACACTGAAATCAATGGATATCATACAAAATACATACACTGAAATCAAGGGATATCATATAAAATACATACACTGAAATCAAGGGATATCATATAAAATACATATACTGAAATCAATGGATATCATACAAAATACATACACTGAAATCAAGCGATATCATATAAAATACATACACTGAAATCAAGGGATATCATACAAAATACATACACTGAAATCAAGCGATATCATATAAAATACACACACTGAAATCAAGGGATATCAGATAAAATACATACATTGAAATCAAGGGATATCATATAAAATACATACACTGAAATCAAGGGATATCATACAAAATACATACACTGAAATCAAGCGATATCATATAAAATACACACACTGAAATCAAGGGATATCATATAAAATACATACACTGAAATCAAGCGATATCATATAAAATACATACACTGAAATCAAGGGATATCATACAAAATACATACACTGAAATCAAGGGATACCATATAAAATACATACACTGAAATCAATGGATATCATACAAAATACATACACTGAAATCAAGGGATATCATATAAATACATACACTGAAATCAAGGGATATCATACAAAATACATACACTGAAATCAAGGGATACCATACAAAATACATACACTAAAATCAAGAGATATACAAAATACATACACTGAAATCAAGGGATATACAAAATACATACACTGAAATCAAGGGATATACAAAATACATACATTGAAATCAAGAGATATACAAAAAACATACACTGAAATCAAGGGATATACAAAATACATACACTGAAATCAAGGATATCATACAAAATACATACACTGAAATCAAGGGATATACAAAATACATACGCTGAAATCAAGGGATACCATACAAAATACATACACTGAAATCAAGAGATATACAAAATACATACACTGAAATCAAGAGATATATAAAATACATACACTGAAATCAAGGGATACCATACAAAATACATACGCTGAAATCAAGGAATATACAAAATACATACACTGAAATCAAGGAATATACAAAATACATACTCTCAAATCAAGAGATATACAAAATACATACACTGAAATCAAGAGATATACAAAATACATACACTGAAATCAAGGGATATACAAAATACATACACTGAAATCAAGGGATATACAAAATACATACACTGAAATCAAGGGATATACAAAATACATACACTGAAATCAAGAGATATACAAAATACATACACTGAAATCAAGAGATATACAAAATACATACACTGAAATCAAGCGATATCATAAAAAATACATACGCTGAAATCAAGCGATATACAAAATACATATGCTGAAATCAAGGGATACCATACAAAATACATACGCTGAAATCAAGGAATATACAAAATACATACATTCAAATCAAGAGATATACAAAATACATACTCTCAAATCAAGAGATATACAAAATACATACACTGAAATCAAGAGATATACAAAATACATACACTGAAATCAAGAGATATACAAAATACATACACTGAAATCAAGGGATATCATACAAAATACATACACTGAAATCAAGAGATATACAAAATACATACACTGAAATCAAGGGATATCATACAAAATACATACACTGAAATCAAGGGATATCATACAAAAATACATACACTGAAATCAAGGGATATCATACAAAATACATACACTGAAATCAAGGGATATCATACAAAATACATACACTGAAATCAAGAGATATACAAAATACATACACTGAAATCAAGGGATATCATACAAAATACATACATGAAATCAAGGGATACCATACAAAATACATACACTGAAATCAAGAGATATACAAAATACATACACTGAAATCAAGGGATATCATACAAAATACATACACTGAAATCAAGGGATATCATACAAAATACATACACTGAAATCAAGGGATATCATACAAAATACATACACTGAAATCAAGAGATATACAAAATACATACACTGAAATCAAGGGATATCATACAAACTACATACACTGAAATCAAGGGATATCATACAAAATACATACACTGAAATCAAGGGATATCATACAAAATACACACACTGAAATCAAGAGATATACAAAATACATACACTGAATTCAAGAGATATACAAAATACATCCACTGAAATCAAGATATATCATACAAAATACATCCACTGAAATCAAGATATATCATACAAAATACATCCACTGAAATCAAGGGATATCATACAAAATACATATACTGAAATCAAGGGATATCATACAAAATACATACACTGAAATCAAGGATATCATACAAAATACATACACTGAAATCAAGGGATACACAAAATACATCACGAAATCAAGGGATATACAAAATACATACACTGAAATCAAGGGATATCATACAAAATACATACACTGAAATCAAGGAATATACAAAATACATACACTGAAATCAAGGAATGTACAAAATACATACACTGAAATCAAGGGATATCATACAAAATACATACACTGAAATCAAGGAATATACAAAATACATACACTGAAATCAAGGAATATACAAAATACATACACTGAAATCAAGGAATATACAAAATACATGCACTGAAATCAAGGGAATATACAAAATACATACACTGAAATCAAGGGATATCATACAAAATACATATACTGAAATCAAGGGATATCATACAAACTACATACACTGAAATCAAGGGATACCATACAAAATACATACACTGAAATCAAGGATATACAAAATACATACACTGAAATCAAGGGTATCATACAAAATACATACACTGAAATCAAGGGATATCATACAAAATACATACACTGAAATCAAGGGATATCATACAAAATACATATACTGAAATCAAGGATATCATACAAACTACATACACTGAAATCAAGGGATACCATACAAAATACATACACTGAAATCAAGAGATATACAAAATACATACACTGAAATCAAGGGATATCATACAAAATAATACACTGAAATCAAGGGATATCATACAAAATACACCGAAATCAAGGGATATCATACAAAATACATATACTTAAATCAAGGGATATCATACAAAATACATACACTGAAATCAAGGGATATACAAAATACATACACTGAAATCAAGGGATATCATACAAAATACACCGAAATCAAGGGATATCATACAAAATACATACACTGAAATCAAGGGATATCATACAAAATACATACACTGAAATCAAGGGATATCATACAAAATACATACACTGAAATCAAGGGATATCATACAAAACACATACACTGAAATCAAGGGATATCATACAAAAACACATACACTGAAATCAAGGGATATCATACAAAATACATACACTGAAATCAAGGGATATCATACAAACTACATACACTGAAATCAAGGGATACCATACAAAATACATACACTGAAATCAAGAGATATACAAAATACATACACTGAAATCAAGGGATATCATACAAAACACATACACTGAAATCAAGGGATATCATACAAAACACATACACTGAAATCGAGGGATATCATACAAAATACATACACTGAAATCAAGGGATATCATACAAAATACATACACTGAAATCAAGGGATATCATACAAAATACATACACTGAAATCAAGAGATATACAAAATACATACACTGAAATCAAGGGATATCATACAAAATACATACAGTGAAATCAAGGGATACCATACAAAATACATACACTGAAATCAAGAGATATACAAAATACATACACTGAAATCAAGGGATATCATACAAAATACATACACTGAAATCAAGGGATATCATACAAAATACATACACTGAAATCAAGGGATATCATACAAAATACACACACTGAAATCAAGAGATATACAAAATACATACACTGAATTCAAGAGATATACAAAATACATCCACTGAAATCAAGGGATATCATACAAAATACATCCACTGAAATCAAGATATATCATACAAAATACATCCCCTGAAATCAAGGGATATCATACAAAATACATAACTGAAATCAAGGGATATCATACAAAATACATACACTGAAATCAAGGGATATCATACAAAATACATACACTGAAATCAAGGGATATACAAAATACATACACTGAAATCAAGGGATATACAAAATACATACACTGAAATCAAGGGATATCATACAAAATACATACACTGAAATCAAGGAATATACAAAATACATACACTGAAATCAAGGAATGTACAAAATACATACACTGAAATCAAGGGATATCATACAAAATACATACACTGAAATCAAGGAATATGCAAAATACATACACTGAAATCAAGGAATATACAAAATACATACTCTGAAATCAAGGGATATACAAAATACATACACTGAAATCAAGGGATATCATACAAAATACATATACTGAAATCAAGGGATATCATACAAAATACATACACTGAAATCAAGGGATACCATACAAAATACATACACTGAAATCAAGAGATATACAAAATACATACACTGAAATCAAGGGATATACAAAATACATACACTGAAATCAAGGGATATCATACAAAATACATACACTGAAATCAAGGAATATACAAAATACATACACTGAAATCAAGGAATGTACAAAATACATACACTGAAATCAAGGGATATCATACAAAATACATACACTGAAATCAAGGAATATGCAAAATACATACACTGAAATCAAGGAATATACAAAATACATACTCTGAAATCAAGGGATATACAAAATACATACACTGAAATCAAGGGATATCATACAAAATACATATACTGAAATCAAGGGATATCATACAAAATACATACACTGAAATCAAGGGATACCATACAAAATACATACACTGAAATCAAGAGATATACAAAATACATACACTGAAATCAAGGGGTATCATACAAAATACATACACTGAAATCAAGGGATATCATACAAAATACATACACTGAAATCAAGGGATATCATACAAAATACATATACTGAAATCAAGGGATATCATACAAACTACATACACTGAAATCAAGGGATACCATACAAAATACATACACTGAAATCAAGAGATATACAAAATACATACACTGAAATCAAGGGATATCATACAAAAATATATACACTGAAATCAAGGGATATCATACAAAATACACCGAAATCAAGGGATATCATACAAAATACATATACTTAAATCAAGGGATATCATACAAAATACATACACTGAAATCAAGGGATATACAAAATACATACACTGAAATCAAGGGATATCATACAAAATACACCGAAATCAAGGGATATCATACAAAATACATACACTGAAATCAAGGGATATCATACAAAACACATACACTGAAATCAAGGGATATCATACAAAATACATACACTGAAATCAAGGGATATCATACAAACTACATACACTGAAATCAAGGGATACCATACAAAATACATACACTGAAATCAAGAGATATACAAAATACATACACTGAAATCAAGGGATATCATACAAAACACATACACTGAAATCAAGGGATATCATACAAAACACATACACTGAAATCAAGGGATATCATACAAAATACATACACTGAAATCAAGGGATATCATACAAAATACATACACTGAAATCAAGGGATATACAAAATACATACACTGAAATCAAGGGATATCATACAAAATACACCGAAATCAAGGGATATCATACAAAATACATATACTGAAATCAAGGGATATCATACAAAATACATACACTGAAATCAAGGGATATCATACAAAATACATACACTGAAATCAAGGGATATCATACAAAATACAAACACTGAAATCAATGGATACCATACAAAATACATACACTGAAATCTGTGATGTTCATACATAATGCATACACTGAAATCAAGGGATATCATACAAAATACATATACTGAAATCAAGGGATATCATACAAAATACATATACTGAAATCAAGGGATATCATACAAAATACATATACTGAAATCAAGGTATATCATACAAAATACACCGAAATCAAGGGATATCATACAAAATACATACACTGAAATCAAGGGATATCATACAAAATACATACACTGAAATCAAGGGATATCATACAAAATACATACACTGAAATCTGTGATGTTCATACAGAATGCATACACTGAAATCAAGGGATATCATACAAAATACATACACTGAAATCTGTGATGTTCATACAGAATGCATACACTGAAATCAAGGGATATCATACAAAATACATACACTGAAATCTGTGATGTTCATACAAAATACATACACTGAAATCAAGGGATATCATACAAAATGCAGTTAAATCAAGAGATATCATACAAAATACATACACTGAAATCAAGGGATATCATACAAAATACTGTGAAATCAAGATATATCATACAAAATACATACACTGAAATCAAGGGATATACAAAATACATACAGTGAAATCAAGATATATCATACAAAATACATACACTGAAATCAAGAGATATACAAAATACATACACTGAAATCAAGATATATCATACAAAATACACACACTGAAATCAAGGGATATCATACAAAATACACACACTGAAATCAGTGATTTCAAACAGAATACATACACTGAAATCAAGGGATATCATACAAAATACACACACTGAAATCAGTGATTTTCAAACAGAATACACACACTGAAATCAAGGGATATCATACAAAATACACACACTGAAATCAGTGATTTTCAAACAGAATATATACACTGAAATCAAAGGATATCATACTGCAACAGAAATAGTAACCTATCGTTATGAGACGGACTACTTAACTGCTACTGTTATTGTTGTTTAGAGCCCAGCCGATTGCGTAGAGCCACATCAGGACTATAACCGCTTCAAAACACAACACTTCAACAGGAAAAAAAGAGAAAAAAATTAAGTACACATATCAATGCATTCACGTACATAATCTAAGGAGATGCCCCTGGCGTTGACAACTCCGTCCAATTTATCGCACAGGGGATTTAAAAAAAACACACCTGAATACAAATTTAAGCGTGCCTAAGGATAACAAAACATATAAAAACGGGCATAAATTACCTAAAATTGCTTCCACATCTCTCACCTCCCTAGAGCCAAAAACGCATTTATCACATGTACCCAGTTCTCAGTCCAAAGAAAAAGTACGTAACACTTATCCAACACATACAGGTGAATGGACCAGCAAGGCAGAAAATGATGGGAAGAAATGACAGAAAGCAAAGGAACAAGGCAGAAACAAAGAGAGAGAGAGAAAAGAAAAAAAATTCTAGCACAGAATGTCCAGAAGGTGTGGATACTATTTATACTGAAAGAGCCCCTCCCCCCCCCCCCCCGGCATCCCCACGGGGGAGAGACGGACTACTCACTGGGAGGTTGTGGATCGAAGCGTCATCAGTCCCTTCTAAAATCATTGCTGGATATTTCGGTTCCAATCAGCTCCTACCCAGAGCTCAGCGTGCTATGAGTTCGTTGGGAGGCCTGGGACCACACGTCCGAGTCTCAGCCACTTCACGGATGCGGAACTGAGAGTGTTCCTCAAACCTTCTGACCAGCATCGCAGGTGTCTGTGTCTCTCGGGCCTGGTTGACGTCAGGATGTATTATGATAGTAAGCGTAGAGTACAGCCCCGTCACGCAGTCTCAGTCCTAAATGGAACAATACCGGTATACCGATAGCATCACGATTATCACCCTCATCGTATCATCATCATCATAGGACTGTAAAAAAAAAACTCTGCCAGCTTCTACCGCCAGAGACGATGAAATGGGTGGGGCGGAACTGTGTCTCTGTCTGTCTGTCTGTCTGTTTGTCTGTATCTCTCTCCTCTCTCTCTCTCTCTCTCTTTCTCTCTCTTCTCTCTCTCTCTCTGAGCCCTCCCTCCCTCTCTTTCTCTCCAAGTTCTTCTACTCGGTGATCTTTGGAGAGAGAGAGAGGAGAGGGCAGAGAGAGCGAGAGAGAGAGAGAGAGAAAGAGACAGACAGAGACAGGGCACAGACAGAGAAAGACAGAAAGCGAGAGAAAGAGAGAGAAAGAGACAGAAAAAGAAAGATGGAAAGAGAGAGAGAGCGAGAGAGAAAGAGAGACAGAGGAGAGAGAGAAAAGAGAGAGAGAGAGAGAGAGAGAAATAAAGACAGAGAAATACAGTGACAGAGAGACAGCAACAGAGAGACAGAGACAGAGAGACAGACAGACAGACAGACAGAAAGATAATAATAGTAATAATATATTTTATTTATATAGCGCAAAATCTTGATAAAATCAAATCTAAGCCCTGAGCGTATACAGAGACAGAGAGACAGACAGACAGACAGAGAAAGAAAGAGAGTGAGAGAGAGACAGACAGACAGAGAAAGAGAGACAGAGACAGAGAGAGAAAGAGAGAGAGACAGAGAGAAAGAGAGAGAGTCAGAGAGAGAAAGAGAGAGAGACACAGAGAGAGACAGAGAAAGAAAGAGTGAGAGACAGAACGACAGACAAAGAGAGACACACAGACAGACAGACAAAGAGAGAGAGACACATACAGACAGACAGAGAGAAGAAAGAGAGAGACAGAGAGACAGACAGACACAGAGAGAGACAGAGAGACAGACAGAGAAGACAGACAGAGACAGAGAAATAGGGAGAGAGAGACAGAGACAGAGACAGACAGACAGACAGACAGAGAGAAAGAAGAAAGAGAGAGAGAGAGAGAGAAAGAGAGAGACAGAGAGAGAGAAAGAAAGAGAGAGAGAGAGAGAGAGTTGTAATTATCCTGTCTTTATTTGAAAAAAAACCAAACACTGCGGTATGGTGTGTTGCTGTTAATAGTGGTGTGGGAGAGGGAGAGGGGGCGAGGGTGTTATGAAAGCAATCTTTTCTTCATTTTATTCTTCCTGTCTTTATGTCAAACACTGCGTTTAAGCAAACGTGTGAACTCACACGATTGTGAAATGTCACCCCTCCCTTCATAGTGACCCATAATTTGACAGAGACCCGGATACAATTTACTGAATTTATTTTGACGAGACAGTCCTGTTGTTCAATGAAAGAAAGAAACATCCAGAAATATATGCAGAGAACTTGAACAGCTCTTCGGGTGGGATTTTTTTTTTTTTGGTCAACCTATTGGCCATGCTAGTGTCACATGACGTGGAGGTAGACCTGTATAAATGTATAATTACAGTAGACACGCTAGGAAATTGAATCACTTTCACACCAAAAGCCTCAGAAAGATTCTCAATATCCGATGGCAAGAGAAGATCCCTGATACAGAAGTACTAGAGAGAGCCAATCTCGCCTCTATCCACACTTTACTTCAAAAGAGTCAAATTCGCTGGGCTGGCCATGTGTACCGGATGTCTGACACCAGAATTCCGAAGCAACTCCTCTACAGGGAACTAGCGTCTGGCAAGAGAACAGTTGGAGGCCAGAGAAAACGGTTTAAAGACAGCTTGAAGGCATCGCTAAAGTCCCTCAACATAGACTGGGAGAATTGGGAAAACCTTGCCCTCGACCGTACAGTCTGGCTTAGAAGAATCGAAACCGGATGTACCACTTCAGAAGTGTCTCGTATCCAAGAAAAACGAGCTGCACGGAAAGCTAGAGCTGCAAACCCTTCAACCACAGTAACCGACCATAGATGTCCAATCTGTGGACGTTACTTCCGTGCCCGGATCGGATTGATCAGTCACCTCCGGACACACTGACTCAAAGCAACTTCATGAAGCCGTGGTCATTGTCGACGACGACAGACGAACACCAGACCTGTATCAAAGTCACCTGAACACCTGCACTTTACCCTGCGTGGTGTATAAATAGTTACCAGAACGGAGTATCACACAAGCAATACAGAAAGAAGATTCACTCTTCTGGCTTAAACTCGCTACGTACGATTATGCCCCTTGCCGTTCTCCTGATACGCACCATTTGTATAAGTCATGAGAAAAATTCTCATAAAAATTAATGAAAACAGAGGGTTTTGAAATTTGGTGGATCATATATCAAAAGATTGGTGTACAACATGCTGAAATTTCAACTGTCTAACCCTCATGGTTGCTGAGTAACGG
>JAPXFY010000028.1:47566586-47589086 GCA_030674185.1 Monoplex corrugatus
GGGGCATGCTAAAATAGGTGAAAATGAAGACAGGTGATATGGCAAAGGACCTCATAAACTGGAAAGTAGAAACGAACGGGGCAATATGCTAGCAACATTCTGTCAAACCAACAATCTCGCAATCACAAACACTTTCTTCAAACATCTAATTAGAAGGAAATAAACACCTTCAAAGATCGAAACAGAAAAAAATATACATGGACATCACCAGTTGACGGAAGCAGACATCAAATAAATTGCATCATGATAGACCAAAAATAGAGAACATCAGTGATGAATACAAAATCTAGACCAGGAGTGGATTGTGAGACCAGACCAAATTAGATACGATCTAAACAAACTAAAGATCCAAAAATCAAAGCTGATTACCAAGTTGAAACAAACAACCACTTTTCTGCTCTCTTAGAAGATGGACAGCAAATGAAACTTTGCCAAACGATATACGGGAGGACATGAAAAACGTACACACCGCAACTTCAGAGCCAAAACTAGAAAACGTAAATAATCTCAATCATTTGGACTCAATCAAAACAGCTGAAGGGCAACTGTACAAAAGCCATTACAAAAAGAATTCGTATACCAAAATATAAAAAAAAAAAATGGTCCAGCTTATCAACATCTGAAAAGATCGCGCAATACCTAAAATCCTCGAAGTAAATTAAGACTCTCATTTGGCCATAAATAGTATACGATGTGAAGCGCGCACATGGACGAAAGCTGATGAAATGAAAAAACCTCTTCAGTCAGCTGAAAAGTGGTTCTTCAACAACAACAATCAGAAGACAGACGAGTGTTTTGAACCGTGTGTGTTGACAGATATTTTGTCCCTTAAAGAATCGGATTTCTTCTTTCAAACGTTTTGAGTCAGTCAGAAGTCTACAGACGAACATCTCGGTCTGCAAAAGTCTTTAAGTTTCTTCGTCTGTCCCATTAAAAAAACGCTTCAATGGAGACGGCGGCTAACAGGATCGCAGTCTCTCGCCGAATACGTTCACATTTCCATCTGTGTTTTGTCTCATTCCAAAGTAATTTCAGTCCGGGTGAAAGACTTTGACAGATGAATGTACCCCTGTACGTCTCCGTGAATGTATAGAGTATTGAGGTTACATAAGTGCTATAGGAATAAATTAACTCTCCGAGAGTTTAAAACTTCTCTTTGAAATGCAGCGTGCTTTTCTGTGGGGCTAGTAAAACGAACAACAATAACAACAATCAAACTAAAGCGTTGCTTTGTGTAGTGTATATACATACATACATACATACTCTCTCTCTCTCTCTCTCTCCTCTCTCTTTTCTTCTCTCTCTCTCTCTCTATACATACATACTCTCTCTCTCTCTCTTTCTGTCTGTCTGTCTGTCTCTCTCTCTCTCTTATATATATATATATATATATATATGTATGTGTGTGTTTCTCTGTGTGTGCGTGTGTGTGTGTGTGTTTTCTCTCTCTCTCTCTCTCTCTCTCTCTCTCTGTGTGAGAGAGAGAGAGAGAGACAGACAGACAGACAGAACAGACAGACAGACAGAGACAGAACGAAGATGAGATCTGAACATTTTCTCTCTCGCTCTCTCTCTCTCACTCTCGCTCTCTCTCTCTCTCTCTCTTTCTCTCTCTCTCTCTCTCTCTCTCTCTCTCTCTCTCTCTTTCTGTCTCTCTATCTCTGTGCAAGGTCTTGTGCAGGTTCAAAATAACTGATAGAAACTTTGGGTGGAGCGCATTGAAAATATCCAAATGGATAGAAACTTTGGGTGGAGCGCATTGAAAATATCCAAATGCGACGAATCTGTCTGGAATGAAAGCTTTCAAGAAAACTAAAATATATTTAAATTAGTTCATAATTTTATTTAAAATTCTAAGCGTTTCTAAATTGTCTACTTGGGTGATCTGCGGTGGTGTGCCGGACCTCCAGTAAGCAACTCTTATCTATCTCCATTCCTCCAGCATGTTGGAACTAAGTCTTACTCTTTTCATCTATTAGTTATGTTTGTAGTAACATGTGATATCAATTGTGGGTGTTTTTGCCTGCTTTGTTAGGTTTTTCTGAGTTTTGTTTTCTTTAGTTTGCTTTGGTTCATTTTTGTTGTTATTGTTTTCTTTCACCTAATGTGCTAAGGATATGATCGTAGTGCTTTTAGCTTTTTTCTTCATTTCTTTCTTGTTTCTTGTTGGTTTAAATTTCACAAGTTGCCCGCATTTGAGCCAATAGTGTGTCAATTGTTTTGGGGGAGGGCTAACACAAGCCATTGCTTGATGCCCTTCCCATGCTTTGGTCTATTTATGACTCTTCTTTTGTTGAATAAAATTCTGTTTAAACCAAAGCGCTCATAGCGTTTCTATTCTCATTGCAGCTGTTTGTTCCTAATACATATTTCTGATTATTTGTAGATCTTTTCCATCAATATTGAGTCTTTCTAGTTGGTTGATCAATTCTTCATGTCTTACCCGATCGAAAGCCTTAGTATGATTAACAGAACATAAATAGAAATCCTTATTCAACTCGATTAACCTCTCTATGATAGTTCTTAGCATGTATATGGTATTAATAGTTCCTCTCCCTTCCACAAATCAACAATGTTCTTCTGCTGTTTCTCTTTGATTCTGTTGCTTGTCCCCATCATGATTGTTCTTAATAGGATTTTTGTTACATGACTCATCAAGCTGATTGTACGATGGAGTTCGCATTCTATAGCCCCAGTTTTTTTGGTTTTAGTTTTGTTTTCTTTTTTGAAGTGCAATGAAAATTGATTTTGACATATCTTTGGGGATTTTTCCGGCGTAATAAATTTCATTTAGGAGGACTGTAATTTTGTCATTACCGAATTCTTCCAGGGCTTCAATCATCTCTGTAGTAATGTTGTCTGGTCCTGTAGCTTTTCCTGGTTTCATCTTTTTCAGTGCTGCTCTAACTTCATCTTTCATTATGGGTGATCCTTCAACGTTTTTTTAATGTGCTCTTCGTTTCTGTCATCGTCAGACAGGGCCTTAATGTATTCTCCCCATCTATCTAATATTTTGTCTTTTTCCATGATAAGCGTACCATCTTTCAATTTTAAGCGACCAGTTAATGCGCATGTCTTTTTCCTGTGGACAATTTCTTTTTTGCTTTTCTATCTATTCTAGGAATTTCTCCACATGCTTCAAATGGGGCTTTGGCCTTACTGGATAAATTTTTGATTCTGATTCTTATTCTCCACAAGCTTCATTTATGGAGTTTTTCAACTTTGTTCATTGTTCCTCACTGTCACCAACGTCTTCCAGAGCACTGAATTTGTTTTGAACATGTACATTAATTTTTTACGTATCGCTTCATCTGTCTTTAAGAGTCCAAGGTTTAGTTTGATGTTGCTTTTGGTCTGTTTTCTTTTCCCTAGTTTCAGCCTAAATCTTCCCGTTACAGGATTGTGGTCACTGTTGCAGTCTGCGCCTGATGATGTTTTTGCTGTCAGCAAAGAATTTCTAAACCTATTACGGATCAGTTTGTAGTCAATTTGATTTTAGGCATTATCTCCTAGACTCACCTATGTCCATTTTCGTCTGGCAGGTTGTTCAAAACAGGTGTTTCCTACTATGAACTCATTCATCTTTGCCCATTCCATAAGTTTCTCTCCCCTTTCATTTTGTGTACCAAGGCCATGAGGTCCATATATATCCTCCACCCTATCCTGTCCCACTTTAGCATTAAAATCTCCCATTATTATTGTAATTTCCCGTGATTTGCATTGAGCCTTGGCCATCTCTAATACTTCATAAAAGTTGTCAATTTCGTCCTGAGTACTTGTGGATGTTGGTGCATACACCTGAATGATGTTGATATCAAATGGCTTGCCATCAATTTAACCAGCAAAACTCTGTTGGACACAGCCCAGTATCCCTTTACTGCTTTTGACTTGTCCCTGTCCATTACGATGCTTACTCCTCTTTCACATGTGTTTCCACCAGAATATATTATTGTATGCTCGCCCGATGTTATCATGCCTGGCCCCTTCCATCTCACTTCCACTAGTCCTAAAATATTGATGTGATGCTTTTGCATCTCAATCTTGACATTTTCGAGTTTTCCCCTTTGCAGCAATGTCCTCACATTCCACGTTGCAGTTATTGTATTTTTAGATATGGAAGTAGGGCCCTACGTCTGTTTATGTACGTCAGTACATCTGTTTATATGACAATAATAAACATGGACGTACGTCTGTTTATATGACAATAATAAACATGGACGTACGTCTGTTTATATGACAATAATAAACGTGGAAGTACGTCTGTTTATATGACAATAATAAACATGGAAGTACGTCTGTTTATATGACAACAATAAACATGGAAGTACATCTGTTTATATGACAACAATAAACATGGAAGTACGTCTGTTTATATGACAACAATAAACATGGAAGTACGTCTGTTTATATGACAACAATAAACATGGAAGTACGTCTGTTTATATGACAACAATAAACATGGAAGTACGTCTGTTTATATGACAACAATAATACATGGAAGTACATCTGTTTATATGACAACAATAAACATGGAAGTACGTCTGTTTATATGCCCAAATAATAAACAACATGGAAGTACGTCTGTTTATATGACACATAAATAGATATTGTTAATGCATCTGTTTTATAATGATCAACAATAGATATGTGAGTGCATCTGTTTATATGACAACAATAGATATGTGAGTGCATCTGTTTATATGACAACAATAGATATGTGAGTGCATCTGTTTATATGACAACAATACATATGGAAGTACATCTAATAATAATAATAATAATAATTACAATATTTATATAGCGCAAAATCTTGATAAAATCAAATCTAAGCGCTGAAACAGACACAAGACACGCACGCACGCACGCACACACACGCACTCACGCACACACACCACACACACACACTCACACACACACACACCACACACACAACACACACACACGCACACGCTATAAATGGGGAGAAAGAATAAAAGCAATGGAAAATTATAGAGAGCATATTATATACAATTATATATTGCAATGTGATTCCCCTCCGAGTGGAGACAGGCTGCAGAGGGGATTGAGTGAGGTCAGGATTTTATGCAGAGGAGAAAAGGTGAGTTTTGAGAGCGGACTTGAAGGAGACAAAAGTAGGTTGCTGACGGACTGAGAGAGGAAGTTTGTTCCAGGAGAGCGGACCAGAAACAGAGAAGGCTCGTGGACCATAGGTATTGAGCTTAGTGCGTGGAAAGCGAAAAGTCAGAGGATCGGAGGCAGAGCGGAGGATACGTGAGGGAAGATAGATCTCAAGTAGGCTTGACAGGTAATCGGGAGCTGCGTTATTGAGGCTTTTGTAGCACATGGTGTCTAGTTTGTACTGTATGCGCTTTGATACAGGGAGCCAGTGAAGTTGTGCCAGGAGAGGAGATATGTGGTCAGCTTTTTTCTTTTTGAGTACAAGGCGTCAGCATTGTTTTGAATGCGCTGTAGGATGTGAGTGGTGGAGGCAGGAAGACCGGACAGGAGTGAATTGCAATAGTCAATGCGAGACATTATGAAGGAAAGAACGAGTTTTGCAGTTGTTCCGACAGAGAGATACTTCCTGATCAGGCTTATACGATGGAGGTGATAGTAGCAAGATCTGGCAGTTTGAGAAACAAAGTTGTTCATGGAGAGGGTAGAGTCAATGCAGACACCAAGGTTTTTAGCTGAATCAGAAATTGGGACTGATGTGTTACATAATGGGAGAGAAAGAGGAGGCAGCTGAGAAAGTTTCTGACGGGTGCCAATGAGGATAGCTTCTGTCTTGTCGTCATTTAGCTGAAGTTTGTTGTATGTCATCCAATTTTTAATGTCCGAGTAACACTCAGTGGTGCGAATCAGGAGGCGCTGTATATTGTCAGGTGAGTCACTGTCTTGAAGTTGGGTGTCATCAGCATAGAAGTGGTGTTTTATAGAGTGGGAGATTTATGATGGTGGACAGGGGGGAGGTGTAAAGAGTGAAAAGAACAGGGCCAAGGACAGATCCTTGTGGAACACCACAGGTCAGGTATGCAGGTTGAGAGTAAGTGCCATTGATGAGAACAGTTTGTTTTCTGTTTGATAGATATGAAGTGAACCAGGAGAGAGCAATGTCAGAGATGCCAAAAGTATGATGAAGTCTGGAAAGGAGAATACTATGATGAATGGTATCAAAGGCTGCAGACAGATCAAGGAGTGTGAGGAGAGAGACTTTGCCAGTATCAGTTGCAAGGAGGAGATTGTTGAGAATGTGTAGCAAGGCAATTTCAGTGCTATGGCACTGGCGGTAGGCTGACTGGAAAGGATTGAGGAGATTGTTGGCAGACAGGTGAGAGTTCAGTTGGTTGAGGACAACTTTTTCAAAGAGTTTTGACAAGAAAGAGAGATTAGAGATAGGCCGGTAATTTTTCAGTTCATTTGGGTCTAAATTGTATTTCTTGAGGAGAGGGTGAACAATAGCAGACTTGAAAGAATCTGGGACAGTTCCAGTTTGGAGAGAAGTGTTGGTGATGTCAGTGATGAATGGGAGGAGCGTAGGGAGACAGTCAGAGTAGAGAGAACCTGGAAGAGGATCCAGTTCGCAGGTTTTGAACGACATGGATCTGATTGTGTTGAGAATTTCTTCTTGTGAGACTGGTGTAAAAGTAGTAAGAGGTTGCCAGAGAAGGAAGGGTCAGGTGGGCATGGTTGACAGGGTGTCCTGTCAAGCCTGTCAAGAAGAGTTTGTATTTTGGTGGTGAAATACTTGGAGAATACAGATGGGAGTTCTTCATTTGTGTGTTTTGTTGGGAGAGGTAAATCTTTTCGTGTGCCAAGGAGATGATTCATGGTTGTAAAGAGTTCTTTTGAAGAAGAGGCATTCAGGATTTTGGTTTGGAAATAGCTTGTTTTTGCAGATGCAATGAGGGTGGATACTTTTGTTTTAGAGGCTTGGAAAAGTTGCCTATGTACAGTGAGTTTGGATTTGCGCCAGCGGCGCTCTGCTCTGCGGCGGGCACGTTTTGCACAGGCAATCTCATGAGTGAGCCAGGGGGTAGGGGGGCGGTCAGGTAAAAGACGGGTTGTGGCTGGAGCATGAGTGTCCAGAAGATGGTGGAGAGTAGTATAGAATTCATCGGCAAGGTTATGTGACTTTTCAGAAAGGAGACGGAAGGCATCAGATGAAAATGTGGAGAGGTCGATAGATTTGAGATTGCGTCGAGTCACTGTGCGCATGGTACGGGAAGGAGGAGGAATGTCAAGAGAACAGAGAATTGCATCTGTTTATATGACAACAATACGTATGGAAGTACATCTGTTTATATGACAACAATACATATGGAAGTACATCTGTTTATATGACAACAATACATATGGAAGTACCAGTTTATATGACAACAATGCATATGTGACCTGTTCTCACGAATGGGGTCACAACTTAATTTTGGGGGGTATAGAGATATTTATATCACCGGAAAGCAGAAAAAATGCTCTTTCCAATGATGTATAATTCAACTGTCTTACTGGAAAATCGAGCGAGTTACAGTAATTTAAAGGGAGTGGGTAATGGGACGGCCATTTTGAGAAAAGCAGAGTTAAAGAAGGACAACAAAATTCTCTGCTTTTTTCCTTAGCAACCAGTATTCTATCTTCATCAAACTTAGTGAAAAGATAGATAAAGTGGTTCTGCACTATATACTAGCTATTTCGCGAACTGATTCCAACGGTATGCGATATGCTGAGGCCCTGTACGGTTTCATGGCCTAAATTAAAGCTCAAACACACGCATTTTCACGGAAAAAATCTGCACATTCTCGATGGGTTATCACTTTAAAATGTTATTTTAACACTCTTTCAGCCAAAATTTCACTTTAATCTTTGCCATAATTGATAGATTAATGGTCAGACAATGTGTAGGAACAAAAATCTCAAATCACCCAGATCGACCCTCACCACCTTTTCAGGCCCGTGTCTCAGTTCACACGTTGCGACTTGTGACCCCGTTCGCAAGAACCAGTCACATATGGAAGTACATCTGTTTATATGACAACAATACATATGGAAGTACACCATTTATATGACAACAATATATATGGAATACATCTGTTTATATGACAACAATACATATGGAAGTACATCTGTTTATATGACAACAATACATATGGAAGTACGTCTGTTTATATGACAACAATACATATGGAAGTACACCAGTTTATATGACAACAATAGATATGGAAGTACATCTGTTTATATGACAACAATACATATGGAAGTACACCAGTTTATATGACAACAATACATATGGAAGTACATCTGTTTATATGACAACAATACATATGGAAGTACATCTGTTTATATGACAACAATACATATGGAAGTACATCTGTTTATATGACAACAATACATATGGAGTACATCTGTTTATATGACAACAATACATATGGAAGTACATCTGTTTATATGACAACAATACATATGGAAGTACGTCTGTTTATATGACAACAGTAGATATGGAAGTACATCTGTTTATATGACAACAATATATATGGAAGTACACCTGTTTATATGACAACAATAGATATGGAAGTACATCTGTTTATATGACAACAATACATATGGAAGTATGTCTGTTTATATGACAACAATATATATGGAAGTACATCTGTTTATATGACAACAATACATATGGAAGTACACCAGTTTATATGACAACAATACATATGGAAGTACATCTGTTTATATGACAACAATACATATGGAAGTACATCTGTTTATATGACAACAATACATATGGAAGTACGTCTGTTTATATGACAACAATACATATGGAAGTACAACAGTTTATATGACAACAATAGATATGGAAGTACGTCTGTTTATATGACAACAATACATATGGAAGTACGTCTGTTTATATGACAATAATACATATGGAAGTACGTCTGTTTATATAACAATACATATTGAAGTACGTCTGTTTATATGACAACAATACATATGGAAGTACACCAGTTTATATGACAACAATAGATATGGAAGTACATCTGTTTATATGACAACAATACATATGGAAGTACATCTGTTTATATGACAACAATACATATGGAAGTACATCTGTTTATATGACAACAATACATATGGAAGTACACCAGTTTATATGACAACAATACATATGGAAGTACATCTGTTTATATGACAACAATACATATGGAAGTACATCTGTTTATATGACAACAATACATATGGAAGTACGTCTGTTTATATGACAACAATACATATGGAAGTACATCTGTTTATATGACAACAATACATATGGAAGTACACCAGTTTATATGACAACAATACATATGGAAGTACATCTGTTTATATGACAACAATACATATGGAAGTACACCAGTTTATATGACAACATACATATGGAAGTACATCTGTTTATATGACAACAATACATATGGAAGTACACCAGTTTATATGACAACAATACATATGGAAGTACATCAGTTTATGTGACAACAATACATATGGAAGTACGTCTGTTTATATGACAATAATACTATGGAAGTACGTCTGTTTATATGACAACAATACATATGGAAGTACACCAGTTTATATGACAACAATAGATATAGAAATACGTCTGTTTATATACATCAGTACATTTGTATATGACAACAATAGATATCGAAGTACGTCTGTTTATGTACGTCATTACATTTGCGTATTTTCACAACAATAGATATGGCAGTATGTCTGTTTATGTACGTCAGTACATCTGTTTTTTACGGGAACAACAGATATGGCAGTATGTCTGTTTATATACGTCAGTACATCTGTTTATATGACAACAATAGATACGGAAACAGGAGTGCACCAAAGTTGTGTTTTGTCCCCTCTATAGAAATGACAGTAGAGAATGGCACAGGAGTGCACAAATAATTCAGTAAATCCCATTTTCACAACGGCTTATTTTTTCCACTTTTTTCCTGCCTCTTGTGCCCTTAAGCGTCGAGGATAGATGCAACTTTCGGACATGGACCAGATGGGCAACCTCTGCCGTGCTTTGGTTGATTTTTTTTCCAGTTGTTTCTTTCACACCTTCTATCCGTTTGTTTGTTTGTTTGTTTGTTTGTTTGTTGTTTGTTTGTTTTAGTTGTTTTTTACTTCCTTGGGCACCCCCTTCATTTGGATTATAGTACGTTGGTGGCAAGTGATAGAAAAAGCAGGCAGAGCTAGATAGCAGAGTTACAATAATTGATACGAGACAAGATATGAGAAATCGCGAATTTGGATTGCTGCTGAAGTTGAAAGATCTCAGCAAATAAAGCTGAAACGTCGCAGTTGACAGTGACAAGACTGACAGGTTTGTCCACTGAACTTCTGCATTGAGATTTGAAGATCAAGGACAACACCAAGATTCTCGACTGAATCAGAAAGTACAACAGTCTGTGACATCTAGTTTGATAGAACAAACTATTACAACCAGTCGCCGTGGTGAAGCGGTTAACGCAACGGACTACCGACTGGAAAGTTTTAGGTTCAAATCATCTCAGCCCCTTAAAAAAATATATCATTGTGAGATTTTTCGGCTCTAACCGGCTCCTACCCAGAGTTGGGCGTGCTACGGGCTCATTGGGAAACTAGGACCACACAGTCGAATCTCATCCACTTCACGGATGCGTCATTGAGGGTGTTGCTAAAGTCTTCAACCAGCACTGCAGGTGTCTGTATCTCTCGGGCCTGGTTGATGCCAGAATATATTATGATAGTAAGGTAGAATACAGCCCTGTCATGCAGTCTCAATCCTAGATGGAACTCCATAGATTCATGATTATCATCCTCATCGACACCATCGGCATCTCGTTGTAAAAAACAAAACAAAACAAATCAAAAATATGTGCCAGCTTCTGTGGTCATTAATGATGGCGTAGAAAAATGGGACGAAAAGAAAAAGGTGAGCACAAAGGTGACCTCCCTAAGTGTAATGATCCTAAAAAATATTTTTTCAGTTAAAAAAAAAGAATTATTACAGTAGAAAGTTTGCGTATAGTTTAATGAATATTCGACAGTAACGTATTCTGTATCATCCAGTTCTGGATTTCAATGTAACAGTCAAAAGAAGAGTTGAACAACTTTTCAGGATACGATGATGATGAACAAT
Source organism: Monoplex corrugatus (assembly GCA_030674185.1). NCBI lineage: Eukaryota > Metazoa > Mollusca > Gastropoda > Littorinimorpha > Ranellidae > Monoplex > Monoplex corrugatus. The sequence continues at coordinate 47,577,727 of JAPXFY010000028.1, forward strand.
CATTTCACCAGACGGCAGATGCACATCAGAAATGGCCAGCAGAATCGGCCAAGCCAAAACAACATTCAAGAAGATGAATAGCTTATCAAATGCTTATCAATTAACATCAGGAAGAGAATTTCTAGAATGTTATATAGAACCAATACTGTTGTACGGTTGTGAGGCGTGGCAGTCAACAAGCAAAGCCAGAACAAATTGAGGCAACTGAAATGTGGTTTCTAAGAAGAATGTTGAGAGTTCCATGGACAGCAAAGAAAACAAACGAGACAGTCTTGATGGAGGCAGACACAAGAAGATCATTCATAAGGAAGATTAGGAAAAGACAGGCAACATTTATAGGCCATTTTATGAGGAAAGGGGAATTGGACACCTGGTCACAACGGGAAAGCTGGAGGGAAAGGAGAGCACTGGGTAGACCCAGGGAGAAGATGCTAGACGGACTTGCAGAGTGGCTGAAGACAAGTAGGGTGGAAGAGATGCTTGAGGCAACAAGAGATAGAGACAGATGGAAGTCCATAATCGCCAACGCCACGCGGCAGGCACCTGATATGATGATGATGATGATGATGATGATGATGATGATGATGATGATGATGATGATGATGATGATATTGTGATAATGGTGACGACGCTGGTGATCTTCTTTCTTCATTAATGCGGGGGCGCATAAATACCTTTTATCTCTTCTAAAAAGTGGGGGAGGCTGTGAGTGTGTGTGCGTGCGTGTGTGTCTGTGCCTGTGTGTGTTATGTGTATCTGTGGAGTGTGCATGCGTGTATGTGTGTTAGTATGAGTGCATGAGTATATGTATGTGTAAGTTTGTATGAATCTGTGGGTGGTGTGAATGTGTGTGTGTCTGTGCATATATCTAAATATCTATCTATTTAATCTATGTGATCTAATCCAATCTATTTCTTATCTATCTATGCGCACGCGGGGCGTGTGTATGTGTGTGTGTTCGTTCATTCGTTCGTTATTTCTTTTAACGTTTTTTCACATATGTGCTTTAAGACGAAAAAGACAAGACAAATAAATAAATGAATAAATAAGTAGGTAAGATAAGAAGCTCTCTCTCTCTCTCTCTCTCTCTTCTCTCTCTTCTTTCTGTCTCTCTCTCTCTTCTGTCTCTCCTCTCTTTCTGTCTCTCTCTCTGTCTCGTCTCTGTCTGTCTGTCTGTCTCTTTTTGTCTCTGTCTCTCTGTCTGTCTCTCTCTGTGTCTCTGTCTGTCTATCTTCGTCTGTCTGTCTGTCTCTGTGTGTGTGTGTGTGTGTGTATGAGTGTGTGTGTGTGTGTGGTGTGTTGTGTGTGTGTGTGTGTGTGTGTGTGTGCTGTGTGTGTGTGCGTGCGTTCGTTCGTTATTTCTTTAAACGTCTATTCACATATGTGCATTTAGACGAAAAAAAAGAAGACAAATAAATACATAAATAAATCAACAACAGACAAACAAACAAATGAATAAATAAGATAAAGTACCTCTGTGTGTGTGTGTGTGTGTGTGTGTGTGTGTGTGTGTGTGTGTGTGTGGCTGCGTGAGTGCGTGTGTAGTTGGTAGTATGTGTGTGTGTGTGTGTGTGTGTGTGTGTGTGTGTGTGTGGTGTGTGTGTGTGTGGTGGTGAGCGTGTTTGCGTAGTAATCTGACTGTGTGTGTATGTGTGTGTGTTTACGTGGTAGCGTGTGTGTGTGTGTGTGGACGCGCGCACGCGCGCGCACGCGTATGTATATGTGTGTGTGTGTGTATGTGTGTGAGCGCATATGCGTTTGTGACTGCATCGCAATTTTTACTGGTTCAGTAGTTATTATTATTATTATCATTATTATTGTTATTAATATCATTATTATTGTTCTTATTATTGTTATAATTATTTTTTGTTGTTACTATTACTATTACTATTCTTACTATTATCATCATCATCAACATCAGTAGTAGTAGTAGTAGTAGTAGTAGCAGCAGCATCAGTAGTAGTAGTAGTGGTAGTAGTGGTAGTAGTGGTAGTAGTAGTAGTAGTAGTAGTAGTAGCAGTAGCAGCAGCAGCAGCATCAGTAGTAGTAGTAGTAGTTTGTCATCATCATCATCGTTATCATTATTATCACTATCATCAGCATCATAAGTACTAGTAGTAGAAGTAGGTTAATATTGCCACTATCATAATTATTGTCATTGCTGTTGCTGTAGTTGTTGTGATGTTCGCATCGATGTTTATGGCTATTGTGTGACCATTTTTCACTATCAACTTTCCAAAAGGTAACGCGAAGCAAAACAATATAAGGGAAATAAACGTGTTTAAACACTGCAATGTGGCGAATACAGGGTGAGGTCCCTTTATTTGTCACTAGCGTCCCCTCCTGCTCCGTTCTTCTTTCGTTTGTCTCGCTTTTTCTCCGTCTGTCTGTCCGTCTGTCTGCCTACCTGTCTGTCTGTCTATCTGTCAACATACCTTGCATTACCAGTGCAGCAGTAAGGTAATGGCTCGTGTTTTTTCCTTTAAAATGGGGGTCCTGGCGTAACAACACAGTAGTGCCCTGATACACTGTTATTAGGAAATAAGTTATCTTGTATCCGTGATCGAATTATCCACACACAAAACTGCTGTGGCATCACACACACACACACACACACACACACACACAACACACACACACACACACACACACACACACACACACACACACACACATTTATAGTGAGATTTTCTTTATGATCATCCCCCCTCCCCCTGCCCTCCTCCGTGTCCATAGCACGCCTAACTATGGGTAAGAGCTGGTTAGAGACGAAAAATCCCACAATGATTTTTGAAGGGACTGATGGGGATTCGAACCCACAACCTTCCAGTTGGTAGTCCATTGCATTAACCACTACACGTGTGCTGTGGTAGAACAGCGTCTGTCACACTCATAAGTCACTGAGTTCACTGTCTAGATCGGTCCAAGAGAAGTGCACTTTTTCTCAATAAAAACTGTATTGAAATATTCTAACTGAATCAATTCGATTGTGATGCAAAATCACAATATCATTATTAAGAAAATCTCTCAAATTTAAACAGTCAGTGCAAAATCACAATATTATTATTAAGAAAATCTCTCAAATTTAAACAGTCAGTGCAAAATCACAATATTATTATCAAGAAAATCTCTCGAATTTAAACAGTCAGTGCAAAATCACAATATTATTATCAAGAAAATCTCTCGAATTTAAACAGTCAGTGCAAAATCACAATATTATTATCAAGAAAATCTCTCGAATTTAAACAGTCAGTGCAAAATCACAATATTATTATCAAGAAAATCTCTCGAATTTAAACAATCAGTCAATGTGAACAGAGAACATGATGAAAAGAACGAGAGAGAGAAAGAAAGAAGTAAAGAGAGAGAGAGAGAGCGGGAGAGAGAGAGTGGGAGAGAGAGAGAGAGAAAGACAGACAGACAGACAGAGACAGAGAGACAGAGTTAGTGGGAGAGAGAGAAAGAGAGAGAGAAAGAGAGACAGACAGACAGAGACAGACAGAGAGAGAAAGAGGGAAAGAGACAGAGAGAGAGAGAGAGAGAGTGACAGAGAGACACACACACGCACACACAGAGAAACACACAGACAGAGACAGAGAAAGAGAGAGAGAGAGAGGCACAGAGAGAAATGAGGGAGAGAGACAGAGAGACACAGAAACAGAGAGGCAGAGACAGAGAGACAGACAAAGAAAGAGAGAAAGCACACACACACAGAATTACACACACACACACACACACACACACACACACACACACACAAACACTTACACACAAACACACACACTTACACACACATACACGCACACACGCACACACACACACACACACACGGAGGTACTATTTTTCAACATGTTTTATTTCAAATAGAAAAGAAGGAAAAATCAAACAGGTAGATGGTTATGTGAACTATTATGGTCGGTAGACTAATGAGCACCAAGTTGAATCTAACAATCTACATAAAACAGAGAAAGTATGTGTAACACGTTAATTAAAATAATTTGTCTTAAAAAAGGAGTCACAGACCTCTGAAAGATCGACCCCATGAGCTCTTGAAGTAGATACCGCAAGGGAGAAAACTCGTTCAAATAAATGTCTTTCACACGCTGTAGAAAGGCATGATATATAAAACACAGACAAGCAAACAATTTCTAGCGATTGGATATTAACAGTGATCGTTTTCTCAGTTATTCTGTCACTCGTATAATTCTTCTGAGACTGAAGCCACAAGTCAGTCGCTGTGTTACGTTTGTTCAGAAACAGGTTTCGTGTTCGTTTCACCGGAAGCGAAGGTCAGCCATTTTGTGTAAATGAAAATGTCCCGAGATCAGATCATTTTTGTGGCTTTTTAATTTTTTTTATCTCTTCTGTTCTTTTGCGCTAATATTTTTGTGTGTGATTATTTCATAAACGATAATAATTTTTCAATAACCACATGTATGTGTTACGTCATTTAGACAAGCAGCTCAGCTTGAGATATGCAACAGAAACCAGTTATTAGCTTAACACTTTTCTTAAGCAAACAGGGGGGTGGAGGGGAGGGAGTATTTGCAACCCGTGCAACGCTTGAAAAAAAATGAAGAGGCAATGTTACAAAAATAGACCTCATTTTCCATAGCAAACAGAAAAACAATATATATGCTTCACTGGTTAGTATCACATTTAGATTTTGTTCAAACAGAAGCAGATCTCCACGTATGTATTTTACCAGACATGATGTCCATAGAATACAATGAATTCATCCGAGTAAAACACTTCATGGAGACTGTGGAATGTAAGCGCCAAGCAACTGCCTTCCTCGACAATATAGAAACAAAAATCACAACCAGTAACAAAAAGTTTTCTTCCCCACTCCATATCCTTTCATCACAGTTAACTTTTCAACCGAACTTAAAAAGTAACAAAATCACAAATTAAAAAAGAATGGAGACAAAATCACCCAAGTTGTAAAATCAAGGTGTTTTTCTCTAAGACAATGTCTATTTGTAGATACAGATTTTCTTTTTTTTTTTTTTTTTTTTTCTTCTTTTTTTTTTGTAATCAAAGATAAATTTCTCGTGAAATCACATGCACATGATAGCTAAACTGCTATTTAACTACACATCACAACCTGTTCTATATGGGATGATGCTAGTTCGAAAGTGAAGAGAGAGTCTTTCACCATTGACACTGTCAGGCTGAAGACTGGTCTACCCCATACATGACTTACCGGATCGGACAAGTTTGGTTCTTGTTCGTGTTCATCTCTTTTCTGTCTGCTTCCTTTTTTCTTCCTTCCTTCCTTCCTTCCTTTCCTCATTGCGTGTTTTTTTTTTCTGTCGGTCTTTATTCTTTTCCTTCTTCCTTTCGTGTTCTTTTTTTCCCGTGTGTGTGTGTTTTATTTTTAGTTAGGGAGGGGTATCATTTTTTGCTTAGTTCCTCTCTCTCTCTTTCTCACCACATGCAGTGTGTCCGGTTCACTGATTTCATTTTTTTGGGGGGCTTTTTTTTTTTTTTTTGATGGGATGTGTGAATGTTTTTGTCACGGTAAAGAAAACATTTACTTTTTTTTAAAAACTTTTGTTGTTGTACTACCGTGATATCTTTGAAACTCAGATCAGCTGTAAGGAAATTTAGTGAAACGCTTTTATTTTAAAGGCACTTACAGAATAAAGCACAATGTTAATGGTTTCAGTAAAGGAGGCAAGACTTGCGCAAAGGGGAAGATTGGGGGTTAGATTTGGGGTTAAAATCGACACCATTAATTGTCTTCGTCCTTATGACACACGAACCTTCTGGGGTAACGATTGTATCCCAGCTATCTTAACGCAAATACCCACAGTCTTGCTCTTGAGGAATTGCAGTCTGCTTTCTCTCTCTCTCTGAACAAAAAAAAACAAAACAAAAAAAAGAAAAGCTGCTGATATGGGGCAAGCTTTTTTTTTCTTTATCGAAACTGGGGTTGTTGTGCAATGACGAAGTTAAAACAGAAAGATGATAATTATTCTATAGTCCAACTAAGAGTCAGATAACACGACAGGCACTCGATAACCTTCTGTGTCTCGCATGGTGTGGATACAAACTCATGCCAAAAAAGAGTTATACAATCGTATTATTACAAAATGGAAATGGAATGCTACAAAATAAGAGTCTAAAAAAAAAGTCCAAGACGAACATAAACATCCACTCACAACCTTTACAATTCGTTTACCCATTTTCCCATTCAGCTGTGAGAATATACTTTTTTTTTAACTTTGAGACATTGTGAGATTTCAGCCACAGCTTGCAGTCAAGACTAAAAAAATAGTTTGGACCACAAAGGCTTTTACCGACAGACAAGTCAGAGGAAAAGAAAGAAAAAATATACAAAGAATGAAAGAGAAGAAAGCTTCCAACTACTAACTACTAGCGATGCCATAGCTCATCATAACCATTTAAACTGACTGGACAAAGAAACAGGGAGGTCTCGAAGCGAAGCGAGAAGTGGTTTTCTTCTCGCGGACGACGATTGGCTGCGTTGGGTGACGTCATCCACAAAGCTTCTACCGACTTCCTGTTGACCCCTCGATACAAGAGCGGTTGATGATGGACAGGAAGCTGCCTACTGCTGCGTTCTCACTGTCAGGTTAGCCTTCTCCTGTGGATATACAAATAAGCACAAAATAGAATTCTTCTTCTGTGGATATACACATAAACACTAAATAGAATTCTTCTCCTGTGGACATACACATAAACACTAAATAGAATTCTTCTTCTGTGGATATACACATAAACACAAAATAGAATGACAAGTGCAAAGTGCATTTCACACTGATGCAATACACGTAAAAGCAGTCAGTATATACTTTGAATCTAGTATTCATCATCGTCATCATCATCATCAACAAAACCTCTCTTTCTTCTCTGAACTATACGAGGGTTGACAACCAGAACCAAGTATCTCGATTTTCTGATAGTTTACAGGAGACATTTTTAACTGGGTTTTCGGAGAGAGGCTATATCTACATTTTGAGATACTGGTTTTTGGTTTTATCGATAACCGGTCAAAAATTAATATCATGGCAAAAACAAAGTCCACCAAGTGAAAGATCACATCAAAAGCAACAGTTCAGTATAAAAAGTGAAAATTGACAAAAAAGTGAGATACTGGGTTCTGGCAGTCAACCCTCGTATGGCAAAGCTGTGGACCATGCCTGGAGACGTAACTGGTCCTGTCTAGCGCGGCCATTTTGAGTACTACGTCCGCTGAGTATTTTCTTCTTCTTTTAGCCTATTTGTATAGTGAGGGCGAAAGACCTCGCTGTTGGAAATCGATGACAGCTACACACATGATTAGGTTAGCTTATTTTGGAGATCATATAACCCCCAAATGAGGCATGGAGAATAACAACAAATAAACAAAACCCATAAGAAATCATGAACTTGACCAGTTCCAATCCAACAACAAATGTGACCTTCCATCACGGAATGAGTCGCTTGTCCACTGGCAGCGTTTTGCACAATGGGGCAAAATAAGCGAGAGGGGTGTCAGGGCTCGTTATGGAGTTGTTGATTTAGCGGATGCCGGAACCCTTCCTACACATTCTACATTCAATAAATTACGCATATTGTGGTTCTTTCTTAGTGAAAAAGCTATTTGTATTACCCTATCCAACATGTAGATGCTGAACTTTCACTTTCGTTTTTTCTTGATTTTCTCAAAACTGTGTTTCGGAAGAGTGCCATGTTTGGAAGGCTGTACCTCAGGTATTTATTGTCCGATTTTAAAATGGTTTTTCTTCATTAGAAAGAGCAGTAAATGTACATTTAGAAGCAATGAAAAAGTTAACACTGCCTGAAGTGGACAAGTGACTCATTTCGTGGTGGAAAATCACAAATAAAAACAACAACAATGAGAACAACAGTGACAATTACTACTATTACTACTACTACTACTACTACTATTACTACTACAAGTAGTAGTAGTTGTAGTAGTTGTAGTAGAAGTAGTACTATACTGCTACTACTACTAACCATTACTATCACTGTTGGTGAAAGATATATAAAAGCACTAACCTGACCATCGTGGTCCACCAGCTTGAACTGACCAGTGCCTGTTCCCCAGGAGAACTGGTCAACGATGACCTCGTTGTCAGATGTTGGCGCAGATTTAGCTCCCTTGGCGTACAGCTGCACGTGAGAGAAAATTGCAGAAATTCAAAATCATGTTGGGAATCAGTTTGGGAGGAGATGTGTCTGGATTCTGTCGTGCAAAAGAGCACTGGGTTTTTTTTATTATTATATTCCATTTGGTCCCCTTCTTACCCACTGGACGAGGCGGCAGGGAAGTTTTTAGTCCCGTTTTTATTATCCATTGTTTGGTGTTTGTGATCTGTTTGTGACCGTGCGTTCGCGCTTGACAAAGGCTAGTTGGCCGAAAATTTGCGCTTGTTTTGTTTTGTTTTGTTGGATACGCGCTTATATTGGTTTTCTTGTTCTTCTGGTTCCTGTTTGCTTGGGCGCGGGCAGTCACACTTGTTTTGGATCTTATTATATTAAGCATACACCAGTTTTCACTCTCTTCTTTCGAGACTTTTCTCTCTTCACAAAGATAGGGAATGACCAGTCTCCGTTAGCGCCACGGACCAATGACTGGAAGGTTGTTAACTGTCCATCCTAACACGCTTCAATCATTCTGCTGGTGTGTCATCGTCATGCTGGATATATACTCTAGGCTCCGTCCACCCTTCCCTTGACAAGATCTCACCTGCCATAGGGTTTATGCAGGCCTCAGTTTTTGCAAGATAATTGTGGCAGATTTGGGAGTGTGTGTGTGTGTGTGTGTGTGTGTGTGGTGTGTGTGTGTGTGTGTGTGTGTGTGTGTGTGTGTGTGTGTGTGTGTGTGTGTGTGTGTGTGTGCGTGCGTGTGTGTGTGTATGTGTGTGTGTGTGTGTGTGTGTGTGTGTGTGTGTGTGTGTGTGTGTGTGTGTGTGTGTGGTATATGAAGTATATGGGGTGTATATTTGCCTCTGTCAGAAAGCTTGTGAACAACAGAAATGGCACCACTTTCGTGTGTGTGTGGTTCAGGAAAAGCAGTTTTGACCCTGAGAAGACAATCACACTCTGGTTCAGGAAAAGCAGTTTTGACCCGAGAAGACAATCACACTCTGGTTCAGGAAAAGCAGTTTTCGACCCTGAGAAGACAATCACACTCTGGTTCAGGAAAAGCAGTTTTCACCCTGAGAAGAGAATCACACTCTGGTTCAGGAAAAGCAGTTTTCACCCTGAGAAGACAATCACACTCTGGTTCAGGAAAAGCAGTTTGACCTGAGAAGACAATCACACTCTGTTCAGGAAAAGCAGTTTCGACCTTGAGAAGACAATCACACTCTGGTTTACAGATCAAAGAAAAGCAGTTTTCACCCTGAGAAGACAATCACACTCTGGTTCAGGAAAAGCAGTTTCACCGAGAGCATACCCTTCAGCAGTTACTGAGAACAATCACACTCTGTAGGAAAAGAGTTCGCTGAACTCCACTCTGGTTCGGGGAGTTTGACCTGAGAAGAAATCACACTGGTTCAAAGATTGACCTGAAGCATCACACTGGGAGCGAGTTAAGTACCAGCTCACTAATGCCAGCAATACGTGTAAATACTGAGAGTGCCCCTTGGTGTCTTTATTTGGCCGCCTGTCTGGTTAATTGACTGTGTACTCAAGATCTGATGTCTTAAGTTCACTTGAAGTTTAATACATAAACACTGGCCCGTGTAGTCATTATCATTTTGATTGTCAAGGTGTTAATGCTGTAATACTGAAGTTGTAATGTTTTTCCTGTATATGGATTAGAATTTTTCTGTTTTTATCTTCATTCAAAATATTGATTATAATTTTATGTACAACTATTGCATGCATAAACACACACAAAACGCATGCAAACATAGCACACGCACACACACACACACACACACACTCTCTCTCTCTCTCTCTCTCTCACACACACACACACACACACACACACACACACACACACATTCTTACAAACACACACACACGCACGCACACACACACACGTACACACACACACACACGTACGCAAGCACACACACGCAGCAATATATAAACACAGTATGCCTCTTTATTCATATGAAAAATCTGTTAATCTTTCTTCATTACATAAGTCAGTGTTTAAATTTTAATATTCTATGGTTTCTTATGTGTCTTCTTACTTGTATAGCTTTATATGTTGTTGTTATCTTATTGTGTATGTAATTGTGAACATTTTTTATCACCTTTTGCCTTTCTTGCGAAATGTAAAGCGCTGGTGAGCATGTTTTTATATGGAATATGCGCTATACAAATAAACATTATTATTATTGTTATTATTATTATCATCATCATCATGTGCCCTGCCGCATAGCTTTGGTGATCACGGCCCTCCATACGAATCTATCCCTTGTCGCCGCAAGCACATCTTCCACCATCTCTGTCCTCAGCCACCCTGCAAGTTTGTCCTATATTTTCTCCCTGGGTCTATCTGGTGTTCTCTTTCCCTCCAGCTTTCCTGTTGTGACCAGGTGCTCTACTTCCCCTTTCCTAAAAAAAAATGCCTAGAAATGTTGCCCGTCTTTTCCTAGTCTTCTTCATAAAATGATCTTCTTGTGTGTCTACCTCCATCAAGACTGTCTCGTTTGTTTTCTTTGCTGTCCATGGAACTCTCAACATTCTTTTCTTAGAAACCACATCTTCGGCTGCCTGAATCTTGTTCTGGCTTTGCATCGGAGGCAAAAATGCGAACGCTAAAAAAAAAAAAAAAAAAAAAAAAAAAAGGTGAGTGTGTGTGTGTGTGTGTGTGTGTGTGTGTGTGTGTGTGTGTGTGTGTGTGTGTGTGTGTGTGTGTGTGTGTGTGTGTGTGTGTGTGTGTGTGTTTGATGTTGGTCATTATTATAGAGTAACAACATACCAGCAGGGACTGGCCAGGCCTCAGCTCCTTCTCGCTCAGGTCGACAGTACACAGCTGTTTACCGTTCACCTCCTTGACCACTCTCCAGCCCTTCATCGACTGCGTCTGTGCAACAAACAAAAACATCAGCATCATCAGCATCAGCATCATCAGCATCGTCATCGTCGTTGTCAGCATCAACATCATTATTATCATCCTTGTCGTCGTCGTCATCGTGATCAACATCATCGTCGTCGTCATCGTCATCATCATCACCACCATCATCATCACCACCAACACCAACACACCTACATCAAAATACTACATCTGCTATCACCATCCTCACCGACACCATCACCACGACATCAAACTACAACATCTGCTATCACCATCATCACCAACACCATCACCACGACATCAAACTACAACATCTACTATCACCATCATCACCAACACCATCACCACG
>JAPXFY010000028.1:47604086-47611586 GCA_030674185.1 Monoplex corrugatus
GAGAAGACAATTCGTCAGGTCGCGGGGGTCAAGTTCTCTTTTCGCTCCACAGGCAGATGATAATATATAACTTTCACTTACTATACAGCTCTTCGTCACAAAAACTCTGAGGCCATAACCCTGTGTCTTTCCTTTCCCCCCCCCCCCCACCACCCACCCCTTCAATTCTCCTGTTTATATCCGATCCACCGCCTACACATAAACAATATTAATGTAGCAGATCCCCGCTTTGTTCAGTCGCGCAGATAATTTTACTACAGCCGCTTAAAACGTTGGCAGTGACTATAAACGCTGTGCTTGGACTAATAAAAACCCTGTCACCATCTGACTCCCCCGAAACAAACGCATGTGAACTTGTTGCAATATCAAGCGCCTATAGTCAAGTCTAGTCTGAGCCGGCCAGGAAGTCAGGCAGACGACTTGAGGGAGGTGACATTTCATTTGTTTTAAACCGAAACGAAGCTTGTTCAAGGCCTTGGCGGCTCCATCCACATTCTTTACAAGGTCGGTATGGCGTAATTGTAATTATCTCGAGTATAATCTCCATCTTATTTGACCGGTTTTTCGATTCACACTCGATTTGTAGCCTTAGTTTCGTATAGAAATTGTGCCTGCGCGTAGGCGTATGTGAAACTAGTTCCCAGCGGTTCAGGGAAAAGAGAACCGGGCGGGGTAAGGGGAGGGTATCGACGCTGTCTGGAGTAAGGGAGACGATCGATTTTTTGTCCGTGAGTGTGTGTGTGTGTGTGTGTGTGTGTGTGTGTTCAGCGAGGTTAGGGGATGGTGTTTGTAGAAAGCTGGAGACTGGCAGCTTGTTTGAAGGGTCAGTTCTGAGTAAATGAGACGTCGTGACGTGTTTCGGCCATGTCCGGTCTTTCTGAAGAGAGCTGGGGTTAGACTGAGGTGTGTGTGTGTGTGTGTGTGTGTGTGTTGTTGTGTGTGTGTTGTGAGTGTGTGTGTGTGTGTGTGTATGTTGTATGGTGTGTGAGTGTGAGTGTGTGTGATTTTTTTTGTCTTCTTTTCATTTTGGTATTATTTCATGTGCAACTAATGTATAATAGCACAATGCAAGGTTGTTACTGGTTGTGTGTGGTGTGTGTGTGTGTGTGTGTGTGTGTGTGTGTGTGTGTGTTGTGTGTTGTGTGTGTGTGTGTTCGTGTGTGTGTATGCTGTTATGGTTAACAGATGTGTGTGTAGGTATGGTTAATGATGTGTGTGTAGTGTGTGTGTGTGTTGTTGTTGATTGTTGATGACACGGGGTGTGTGTGTGTATGTGTGTGTGTGTAGTGTGTGATGTGTGTGAGAAAGACGGGAGAGAGAAAGATGTGTGTGTGTGTGTATGTGTGTGTGTGTGTGTGTGCGTGTATGTGTATGCGTGTGTATGTGTGTGTGTGTGTGTTGTAGTGTGTGTGTGTGGATGGGTGGTTTTGTGGTTGGAATGGTCTTCTCACGCAAGATTCTCATTTGCATCTTCCCTCCCTCTCTCTCCCTCTTCTCCCTCTCTTTTCTCTCACACACACACACATTCTCCCCCCCCCCCCCCCACATATGCATGGAACATGCTAACGCTCACAGCATGCTGGTAGCGGAACAAAGGGTGAAGCAAGAAAAAAAAAGAAAACAGCAGCAAGTACACTGGGGATTTGGGATTGCCAAGATACAGAGAACAAGAAACTATTTCTTTAATCGTGGTGTAGCATATTTCTTCTGTCTTTGGTTTTCGGTTGTTTGTTTGTTTGTTTGTTTTAATTGAAGAGAAACTATACACAGTCTTGTTGTTGTGGTTGTTGTTGTTGTTGTTGGTGGGTGGTGTTGTTGTTAAAGACTTTCTTGATGTGCCAACTATGCTTTCTGAATTAGAGTGCTTTGTTAATTATTATTATTATCGATTTTGTTTTTCTGCTTATTTGTTTGTATACTTGTTTGCTTGTTGGATTTACTATTGTCGTTGTATGTTTTGTGTTTGTTGTGTTGTGTTTGATGGTACGTTTGCTCTGTTTGCGGTCTCTCTCTCTCTCTCTCTCTCTCTCTGTCTCTTCTCTCTCTCTCTCTCTCTCTCTCTCTGTGTGTCTGTGTCTCTCTCTGTCCCTCTCTGCCTCTGTCTCTCTCTCTCTCTCTCTATCTTTCTCTCTATCTATCTATCTCCTTTTCTCTCTCTCTCACATATACATTTATATATACATACATATACATATATATGTTATTATATTATATATATATATATATTATATATATATATATATATATATATATATATATATATGTATTCGTACTCAATTTTATTGTCATATCTAATCGTGTTTTGAATAGTATCTCATATCACCATACGCAGGGGAAATATTTTTCAATGCATTTTAGGCTTGAACGACTAATCGGTATTTGGTTTTGAGCTGATGGCTTTTCAAGTAGTCTTGGAGCACTTTGTAACGGTGTTAGCCCTGATATGGCTTTAGTGGTCGGCTGGTCTGTAACCAATATATTCTGAACTGAACTGTCAGTAGTATCCATACTGTTTTACGTTCATCATATCCGCTCTATTGACAATAGATAGTGCTTTGAAAATATGAAGAGATATAATAAAACACTTAACTTTGATAGCAACGTTTGCAAAAAACAAATTTACAAGGTATATACCGAGGTCATTCTCTTGGTTACACAGATAGGTTTATATCCACTTTCATTCCTTAATCAAGAATGAATTAAGCAGTTGAGAGGACTCTAGGAACAAAATTCTGGAAGAATCTCATATTTACATGTTCGTACACACACTTACATTACATGCAAACCCAGACTTGAAAGATGGCGCTGAGTATGTGTGAGATGGTCATTCAGAATTTCTTGATAACTTTTTTTTTTCTGCTAGGTGATTTTTAATTGTAAAACTGGAAATTGTTAAACCAAAAAAACTTAAGACTTAAGGAGTGTTCTGAGCTTACGGTTTTGTGTGCTTTGTATCTGCTTCTATGCAGCTGAATGGTGGTGTGTTAGATTTGAGAAGTTCTACAACATGGGAGATAATTCCTACGTGACTCTCAAGAGTTATGTTCTTTGATTAATATTCTAAAAATTCTCTCCTGCTTCCCTCTTATTTCTTTGGTATTAAAAGACTTAAGTGTAAGAGTGCTACATAAGTAAGCTTACTAATTCATCTCTTCAGAGAGCGTACTGCAGCTGTTCTAGAACAAGCAGCTATAGTTGTGTTAGGCATACAGATACAGATCTTCACTGGCTGAGTCAGACTAATAGATGCTTCTCAACTCAGAAACAATGGCACAAAGGAGGAAGCGTTAAAAAAACACAACAAAAGCACAGAAATAAAAACAAAAAAGAACCAAAGCAAAACAACACAACAAACAAAAGCAAGGGAAAAATAAGATAAAGGACTAGGGTTGGAAGAGGAAAAAAGTGTACCAGTACAATTTAACGTTATATATATCATAATAAACAAATACATAAACAATCACATAAATAAAATCAATGATTAAATCGACATCAGACGAGAATGTCATTCACGTGTAGGGTTTGACATCAAACAACATTCAAATGATAGGGTAAAAGAATATAGGGGTAACGATAAAGGGTAATGTTAAAGGGTAAAGGAATGGAGGGTATGGATAAAGGGTAAGGTTGAAGGGTAAATAAATGTAGGAGTATGGCAGATGGGTTCTGGCTTACAACAAATAAGGGTTGAAGAAAATAAGGAGGGTGGGATAAATAAATAATGGGATAAACGAATGAATAATTTCGACACCAATTTCCATCAAAAGAATAGGACAAACAACATGTTTTTGTACAGTTTTTAGCAAATGCTTTTTATTCAGTGTAAAATAAAGGCTGGACAATTCTTTTGCACAGAAGTAAAAACGTTGCATGCGTATGGAAAACGAAAAATCCCAACAGTTGGTACATCGGTTCCACCCACAGGAAAGACAGAGAAAGACCAATAATAGTGCCAGAGATACTATATAACCCGGTCACCGTCACGTTCCCAAAAGGACGCCAAAAAAGTAAAGTACTTATCTCCCTTCGTGAGACAGCCAAAGTCTAAGGTTGTGTTATTTCCCTTTTAAGTATTAAAAGTTGTTATCCCCCTTTAAGAGACAAACATTTTCTTGAGTTTCTGCTTTCGTGAGACAGCAAAAGTTTAAAGTTGTGTTATTTCCCTTTGAAGTTTAAAAATTGTGTTAATTTAAGACACAAAAAATTTCTTCAGTTTCTGCTTAAAAAGTGTGTTATCCCCCTTTAAGACAAAAATTTTCTTCAGTTTCTGCTTAAAAAATGTTATCCCCTTTTAAGACATAAAAATTTTCTTCAGTTTCTGCTGTCATTTTTTCATATCATCTCTCAGGTGGGGTTTTTTTTTCGTAGGGAAAAGAGAAGGAAGAGGGTTTAGTTTTCAAGAAAAAGAAACTGTGTTCATTTGTTTATCTACGTATTGGTCACATGATACTGATCTATAAAAGCAATGTGAATAAAAAAAGCTTTTAGAAAACTGTGGACTATCAATAAAATGGTGTATATCGTTTATCTTTTGTGGTGTGTCAAAGAAATTCACTCATACGCTATCATTTACCTTTCTGTGAAGAAATTCGATATCACATTATCATTTACGAAATTCACTAACACATTATCATTTATGTTTCTGTGAACAAAATCATTGACACATTATCATTTGCTTTTCTGTGAAAAAAAATCACTAATCTGTTTGTCATTCGCCTTTCTGCAATGTTCTAGACCCCAATCCAATTCCAGAACATACGCCATCCATACGCCCAGTTCGTTTATCTTCTATGGAAAGCATCATGAACAAGAAAACCATCACCAGTGTCATAATATTAAGCCTATATAACACACTTCGTATGAACATGGCATTTTCAATCTCTGTTTAAAAAAAAATCAGTTGCGCAGGAAGAAGGCGGGACTTATTTGTATCGGCTTGTGGGGAAATTATTCGGCTTTTCGTTCTTTTTCAACTAGATTCCAGTTAAACATTAATTCTAACGAGTAGCTACCAATGTTTGAATTTAAAAGGCAAAAGGCGAATTCCTGAAACTCAAAGGGGCATGGATTCAATCTACACAGCTGTCATTATCATCATCATCATCATGTGCCCTGCTGCATGGCGTTGGCGACCATGGCCCTGCATACGAATCTATCCCTTGTTGCTCTCTCTGTCCTCAGCTACCCTCTGCAAGTCCGTCCAATATTTTCTCCCTGGGTCTACCTGGTGTTCTCTTTCCCTCCAGCTTTCCTGTTGTGACCAGGTGCTCAAATTCCCCTTTCCTCATAAAATGGCCTATAAATGTTGCCTGTCTTTTCCTAATCTTCTTTTTAGTAACGATCTTCTTGTGACTGCTTCTTGCACAGCTGTACAGGCTGAAAATCTTAAAATTCAGAGACAATTTACCCGAGTCTGGGATTTAAATTTACCAGACGGATATATTCCTACCGCTGAAAATTCTCTTTTACACCTAGGCCAGCACAGCATTCACAAGGTGAATTACCCAAAGTTATTTTTCATTGTCCCATACATTCAAAGGGGGCATAATGCTAATAGGAATGCAGAGGAGATAACCCAATGAGACACGCACAGTAAACTTGTATATAAACCTGGGCACCAAAGATAAAGATGTTTTTGCTAGTCGGTGACAAAATGTTAGTATGACGTGATCTTCATGTCTTGTCTAGTTTGAATTATGGAATGTTGTTCATTTTTACATTCTTGGAAATAAAATACGTTTTTGTTTAGCTCAAAATCTGCATTCTGAAAACACAATACACATAAATGAATACAAAAAAAAAGAAGAATTTGATTGACAAAATCACCCTGTCTCTCTTTATACGTTCGAATGAAAGCATGAAAGCAGCAACACCAGCATCACACGTTTGTTAACACCTAACTATATGTATTATTATCATTATCAAAAAAGAGCAGACACATTGCGAGCGCACAGTCATTAGTACAACCTGTTCTAAACTACAAAACAAACCAATACAAATGTAATATTGATAATAATGAATCCTAAACACAGTATTTGCATCAACACATTTTCAGCACAATAAAAATGCATAATGAGAGTATATAAGTCAGTATTTTGTTTCAGCATGAGCGAAAGCATCGGTGATTAAAATCAGTGAGAGATGAGGCAAAAATGGTCGGTGTTTTCATAAGTGAAAGGATCGGCAATATAACGAAAGAGGTCCCAATAAAGGGAGACAAAAAGTGATTTTACTTCTTTGAGTGAGAGTACTGACATAAAACAACAAAGAGTTCCCAACAAGGGGAGGTAAAAATGTAAATCGGTAAGAGAGGAGCTCGTATCGCCGAAACCTCAATAAGGTTTCCAGTTCAACTGAATTTCAACAGAATGTTAAGAAAACCAAATTTTTTGAAAAAGCCAAATGAGGAGAGATCTTCAGTTTGCGTGTCCCGAGAGAGCAGCATTTCTTTGAGAAATGGCTTTTATATAGACACAACCTTTGAATCACAATAAAACCATCACAGAAGAATTGCGTTGTATTTGCCTAGAATGTAACCAGTATATGACAGGATAATATTTTGAAAATGAAAAAGAGACAGTTGTGTGTGTGTGTGTGTGTGTGTGTGTGTGTGTGTGTGTGTGTGTGTGTGTGTGTGTGTGTGTGTGTGTGTGTGTGTGTGTGTGTGTGCTGTGTGTGTGTGTTGTGTGTGTGTGTGTTTGTGTGTGTGGTTGTGTGTAAATGTTTGTGTTCTGTGCATAGAACATGTACATATGTGGGTGTGAATGAGAAACCAAGGAAGAATCATAAAGATATAGATTTATATAAACCAACCTCCTCTTCAGCTAAGCATAAAGCGGTACAGACAAAATCGTTTACACATTAGCCACCATTATAGAAATGAAGTTATCAAAACAGGAATCCAAGAATCTAAAAATGTAGGATTATTACTCTCTGAATACATGAAACTGAAACACAAGCGAGAAACTGCATATGCAGATAGATTCTACTAACTACTGTCTACTACTGTTCCAAGCAAACATATCAAAGCATGACACAGAAAACAAAAACAAAATCATTTTAAAAAAAAAATCATAATAACCCAACCATCTCCCTAAAGGGCTTGCGTCTCCCCTAAGCAAGGTTCCGTTCATGATTATTCAACACCCCACGTGACACTTCAAAACGAGACAGACACACGTGCAACAGCCTCATCAATGTCCAGCGTGAACCATCACGGGTGCCCTCCCCTGCCACTCTCAAAAGCGACGAGCGAGGAGTGACATTGCGGATTTTTAGGAAGAGGAAGGGGGAGAAGAAGAAGGTGAATTTAGGAAGAAGAGGAGGAGGGTGAGAGGAGGAGCATACTAACTGGATTGGCCAATGATGTCGGCAAGATTGGTGGCGCCACTCGACTGGACGCCGATCGTCTGCTCCACCAGCTGCCTCAGTCCAGTCCTGTGAGAAGGGTCAGTGGGGAATTATGGAGTGTTAGATGTTGGTGTCTGTCCCATTTTCTGC
>JAPXFY010000028.1:47616586-47619086 GCA_030674185.1 Monoplex corrugatus
GCGCGCGCGCGCGCGCGCGGTGTGTGTGTGTGTGTGTGTGTTGTGTGTGTGTGTGTGTGTGTGTGTGTGTGTTGTGTGTGTGTTGTGTGTGTGTATATGTCCGCTGGGCTTATTCTAAACAACAAGAACAATGAAGAATGAGTGCGAGAGAATGCGAAGAGAAGAATGCGAAGAAGAATGCGAAGAAGAAAGAATGCGAAGAGAAGAAGAAGAATGCGAAGAGAGAAGGAAAGAAGATGAAGAGAAGAAGAAGAAGAAGAAGAAGAAGAAGAAAGAAGAAGAAGAAGAAGAGAAGAAGAAGAAGAAGAAGAAGAAGAAGAAGAAGAAGAGAGAAGAAGAAGAAGAAGAGAAGAAGAAGAAGAGAAGAAGAAGAAGAAAGAAAGAAGAGAAAAGAAGAAAGAAGAAGAAGAAGAAGAAGAAGAAGAAGAAGAAGAAGAAGAGAAAGAAGAAGAAGAAGAAAGAAGAAGAAGAGAAGAAGAAGAAGAAGAGAAGAAGAAGAAGAAGAAGAAAAGAAGAAAGAAGAAGAAAGAAGAAAAAAGAAGAGAAGAAGAGAAAAGAGAAAGAAAAAGAGAGAGAAGAGAGAAGAAAGAGAAGAGAAAGAGAAGAAGAAGAAGAGAAAGAAGAAGAAGAAGAAGAAGAAGAAGAAGAAGAAAGAAAAGAAGAAGAAGAAGAAGAAGAAGAAGAAGAAAATCCTGGGACAGAAAGAGATTTCTGCTGTGGCTTTCATGAACGTGGTGTTTCGTGCACAAACGTGGTTTTCACGTTTACGTAAAACTGCTCACCTGCTCTCCAGCCAGCAATACGGGCCTGCCTCAGACAACATCTCTCAGTCTCTTGATCTCAGACTTGGCGTGTTCAGATTCCATATTGTCCCTGACATTCCCAGAGCGAAGCTGGTTCATCTGCAAACATATTAACAAATCTTGTTGTAGGAAACACCGTAAGTTTAACCCTTTGACTTCCGCATCCTGGCCTGTCCACCAGCATCCTGCATTTGCCAACCATGCTTTCAAAGCAAAAACTTAACCCTTTGATTCCCGCGCCTTGTCCACCGGCATCCTGCATTGTCAACCATGCTTTCAAAGCAAAAACTTAACCCTTTGACTCCCGCAGCTTGTCCACCGGCATCCTGCATTTGCCAACCATGCTTTCAAAGCAAAAACTTAACCCTTTGATTCCCGCACCTTGTCCACCGGCATCCTGCATTGTCAACCATGCTATGAAAGCAAAAACTTAACCCTTTGACTCCCTCATCTTACCTGTAGGAAGCTGGTGGATAGGGTGAGTGAATCATAGGGTTAAGTTTTTTTGCAGTTGGTGGATAGGATGCGGGAGTCAAAGGGTTAAAAACCCTTTAGACTCCTGCATCTTGTCCACCAGCCATCCTGCATTGCCAACAACTGTAACCCTTTGACTCCTGCACCTTGTCCACCAGCCATCCTGCATTGCCAACAACTGTAACCCTTTGACTCCTGCACCTTGTCCACCAGCCATCCTGCACTGTCCACCATGCAAGCAAAGTAAAAACTTAACCCCTTTGATCCCCTCACCCTTTCCGCCAGGAAGGTGAAAGGGTTAAGTTTTTTTGCAGCTTTTAGATAGGGTGCGAGAGTCAAAGGGTTCATTAAACACATGCGTTAATGCAAAAGTACATACATGTATGTGTGTATGCATGTATTGTATATATTGTATGTACATATGTATGTATGTACGTATGTATGTATGTATGTATGTATGTATGTATGTATGTACGTATCTATGTATGTATGTATGTATGTATGTATGTATCTACGTATCTATGTATGTATGTATGTATGTATGTATGTATGTATGTATGTATGTATGTATCTACGTATCTATGTATCTATGTATGTATGTATGTAACAAACAACAACAACAAACAACAACAACAACAACAAAATCAGGCCAAACAAAATACGAGCAATCAAACACACAATCAGCACGTACTTGAGCAGCATACTTGGCATCCATGCCCATTGTACAACCACCACCACCACCACCACCACCACAACAACAATAACAACAACAAACAACAAACCAACAGGCCAAACAAACAAACAAACAAACACTAAATCAGGTCTATTGTACAACCACCACCACCACCACCACTACCAACAACAACAACAACAAACAACAACAACTGGCCAAACAAAACGAACCACGTACCTGAGCGACATACGTGTGTCCAACAACAACAACAACAACAACAATAATAAAACAACAAACAACAACAACAAAAACAACAACAACAAACAACAACACCAACAAACAGCAAAAACAAGCAACAGCAATAACAAAACAACAAACAAACAACAAACAACAACAGCAACAAACAACAACAAACACCAACACCAACAAACAGCAAAAACAAACAACAGCAATAACAAAACAACAAACAACAACAGCAACAAACAACAACAAACAACAAACAACAACACCAACAAACAGCAAAAACAAACAACAGCAATAACAAAACAAC
>JAPXFY010000028.1:47631586-47634086 GCA_030674185.1 Monoplex corrugatus
AAAACATTGGGCTATGGATAAAAGAACTCTGTAGGTATTTCAGGTCACTAATAACATTGGGCTATGGATAAAAGAACTGTGTAGGTATTTCAGGTCACTAATAACATTGGGCTATGGAAAAAAGAACTCTGTAGGTATTTCAGGTCACTAATAACACTGGGCTATGGAAAAAGAACTGTGTAGGTATTTCAGGTCACTAATAACACTGGGCTATGGAAAAAGAACTGTGTAGGTATTTCAGGTCACTAATAACACTGGGCTATGGAAAAAGAACTGTGTAGGTATTTCAGGTCAATAATAACATTGGGCTATGGAAAGAACTGTGTAGGTATTTCAGGTCACTAAGAACATTGGGCTATGGAAAAAGAACTGTGTAGGTATTTCAGGTCACTAATGAACATTGGGCTATGGATAAAAGAACTCTGTAGGTATTTCAGGTCACTAATAACATTGGGCTATGGATAAAAAAAGAACTGTGTAGGTATTTCAGGTCACTAATAACACTGGGCTATGGAAAAAGAACTGTGTAGGTATTTCAGGTCACTAATAACATTGGGCTATGGATAAAAAAAGAACTGTGTAGGTATTTCAGGTCACTAATAACATTGGGCTATGGATAAAAAAAGAACTGTGTAGGTATTTCAGGTCACTAAGAACATTGGGCTATGGAAAAAGAACTGTGTAGGTATTTCAGGTCACTAATAACATTGGGCTATGGAAAAAAAAGAGCTCTGTAGGTATTTCAGGTCACTAATAACATTGGGCTATGGAAAAAAAAGAGCTCTGTAGGTATTTCAGGTCACTAATAACATTGGGCTATGGAAAAAGAACTGTGTAGGTATTTCAGGTCACTAAGAACATTGGGCTATGGAAAAAAAAGAGCTGTGTGGATATTTCAGGTCAATAATTTTGGAGAATATTGACGAAACTGAGGTAAACGTCAGGCAACGATTTGCTCTTGACAACGGAATTTCAGTTGTTGACAGTGTGTCAACAAAGAGAGGGACAAAGGAAATGATTACAGGTGACGCCTTCTGTTCATACAGAAAGTACGGAAAGGTTAAGAGGCCCTTAAACTAGAGTGCTACATATATATATTGATATACCAGGGGGGACTGTTCATGTACACACATACCATCCAGGAGTAGGGCTCATGTGCGTGTGTGGGGGGGGGGGGGGGGGAGTGTGACATATAACCTTAACCCTTTGACTCCCATACCCTATCCACCAGCATCGTGTAATGTCAACCATGCTAGCAAAGCAAAAACTTAACCCTTTGATTCCTTCACCCTATCCACCAGCTTCCTTGCAGAAAGCTGGAGGATAGGGGTGAAGTAGTCAAAGGGTTAAATTTTTGCGGTTAGTGGATAGAGTGCGGGAGTCAAAGGGTTAAGATGATACATACTGTCAACAATCACGCCATTTGAAAAAAAACAAAAACACGTGTTCTCTCTCTCTCTCTCTCTCTCTCTCTCTCTCTCTCTCTCTCTCTCTCTCTCTCTCCAGAAACACAGTTTACAGTAGGTTACAGATCGAGGCTGCGGTTCTCTCCACCTAATCCCTCCCGTCTAAAAAAAACTAAAATCATACGCTTTGTCAAAATCCACAAGACTACATGCGGACCGACTCTGTCCCCCAAACAATTACTAGATGCAGAGGCAAATGTAAGATTGGGTTAAAACAAAACACTGTTCACAGTCAGGGGAACTCACTGTGGATGGTTTCAATCTAGCGTGAGCTTGAACTAAAATAGCAATACTCTACTGTTAGTAACGAAAATATTGGGAGGAGGGGATTCAGAGAATAGATGTACTTACAATATTAATAATTTAAATTCGTTCAGTAATCTTGGCAAGTGTGAATTAAGTTGAAAATATGAGAGGGATACGAGACGAACCTAATCAGATACAGTTATTATAGGTAAGTTATTTTTGAACATCGTTGCTAACTAAAAAAAAAGAGCTGAAAATATATAATTATGATCGGCCGTGTTATCATCATCATCATCATCATCAAGTGCCCTGCCACATGGCGTTGGCGATCATGGCCCTCCATAACTACATATCTATCCCCTGTCGCCACAAGCACATCTTCCACCCTCTCTGTCCTCAGCCACCCTGCAAGTCCGTCCAATATTTTCTCCCGAGTTAACGATCTTGGAAAACACACACACACACACACACACACACACACACACACACACACACACACACACACACACACACACACACACACACACACACACACACACACACACAAAACCACCAGAAAATAGACGTCCAGATGTGTGACACGCGCCTAAATAATTTAGCTGTGTTCCAGTGTGAGGACATCCTAAACTAAACGCGGTGTGACTGCCAACCAACCTACGACAAGAACCACTGTGCAACCAACCTACGACTTGAACCACTGTGCAACCAACGCTTGTCTGTCTGTGGCGATAGAATACGTTTCCTGCCTTTTTTTTTTTTTTTAAATTTTTTTTTTACACACACTCCAG
>JAPXFY010000028.1:47646586-47659086 GCA_030674185.1 Monoplex corrugatus
GACACAGAGACAGAGAGAGAGAGACAGAGAGAGAGAGACAGACAGACAAAGAAAGAGATACAGACAGGACAGACAGACAGGGAGACAGAGACAGACAGAGACAGAGGCAGAGGCAGATACAGTGACAGAGACAGAGACAAAGACAGAGACAGAGACAGAGACAGAAACAGAAACAGAGAAACAGAGGGAGACAGAGAGAAGGTGACTCTCTTTCTCTCTGTATTTCTCTCTTTCTCTCGTATTTCTCTCTTTCTCTGTGTATTTCTCTCTCTCTCTCTCTCTCTCTCTCTCTCTCTCTCTCTCTCTCTCTCTCTCTCTCTCTCTCCCTCTCTCCCGCCTTTGTATCTCTCTCTTTCTCTGTCCCTCTCCCCACCCCCCACCCCCTTGAAAGTGCGTGTGCGAATTCCTCTGAGTGTACACATATGTTCATACATAATGAAAAGATATATTGATTACTGTACTGTATCGTGTTACCTTAACCCTTTGACTCCTGCACCCTGTCCACCAGCGTTTCGCTTTGTCAATTATGCTAGCAAAGCAAAACCTTAACTCTTTCGATTCCGTCACCCCATCCACAAGCTCCCTGCTGGAAGCTGGTGGATAGGGTGAGGGAGTCAAAGGGTTATGTTGGAAGCTGGTGGATATGGTACGGGAGTCAAAGGGTTAAGTTTTTTTGTAGTTGGTGGATAGGGTACGGGAGTCAAAGGGTTAATTTTTTTGTAGTTGGTGGATAGGGTACGGGAGTCAAAGGGTTAATTTTTTTGTAGTTGGTGGATAAGGTACGGGAGTTAAAGGGTTAAGACAGACAAAGTATATGGATATGCCTAGCACAGTATCACCTTAAGGCACATATGATACAAGGACATATCTACAGTATTACAGTATTACTCAACAACGTGTAGAGGAAATTAGTTCAAGTTCAAGGTAGACGTAACTGTAAGATGGATGATTGAGGACGACCTTGGGCATGACCTCTGACCCCCAAACACATAGCTAGATGGATTGAAGTCTTCGCATTATATAATATCTACGGGGGGGTGGGGGGTGGTTGGGGGGCAATAGAACTAAGTTTCAGGTTCGTTTCTATAGGAAACCCACGATCACTAGATCTATTTGTTACCGGCTCGATCCTTTCTCTATAACTATGACTGAGTGGAGGTACTGTGACTTGGGGAATGTTTTTCTTTCACCTCGTCTGTTTGTGTTGGTCTGGGGGGGGGGGTGGGAGGGAGAGGAGGGGGGGAGTGTTGTGGGCGTGTTGGTCAGGGGTAAGGGGATAAGAGTGGAGTCAGTGTGGTGGGTGCGGGCCTCAGAAGCTCAGTTGGTTTGAGCGTCGGAATCACATGTAAATTAATGGTTATTGGTCCGAATCCCCGGGGTGTGCGCTACATTAAAACTGGCCTTCTCGCTGTCCCATTTTAACATCATTGTTGTACTGGTGGTGTCAGGTATAGGATTAGATAAGTTCCCTCCCTTCTCCCCATTTCCCTGGGATGGTTATCCTTGTCGGCAATATCACCTGAGGTGGGGGGGGGGGGTGTCGATGTAAAAGCTGAACCAAATCAATCAATCAATCAATCAATCAATTAATCTGGTTGGAAGATGGTTAGTGTGTGTGTGTGTGTGTGTGGTGCGTGCGTGTGTGTGTGTGTGTGTGTGTGTGTGTGTGTGTGTGTGTGTTGTGTGTGTGTGTTCGTTATTTCTTTTAACGTCTATTCACATAAGTGCTTTCACACAGAAAGAAGAACGAACAATCAAACAAGCAAACAAACAAACAAACAAATATGTTAGATAAAGACGTGTCTATGGGGTGGACACAAAAACACACACACACAAACACACACACACACAAACACTCATCCACACAAACACATACCCCCCACCCACCCACACACACACACCACACACACACACATACACAGATGAGAAGGAACATTCGCTCGTGCTCTCAGCTTCTTAACAACGGCCAACGGGTCCATGAAAACACTCGTAAACAGCTCGGTTGTCAAGTCATCAACATGAATGTTTTAAAAGCTGAGAGGCTGAGTGAGAGTCCTGCAGCAGTGAAGGATAGGTCTGTCTTCAACGTGAAGGCAGAAAAGACAGGCTTAGCGACAGAAAGTGAGAGAGAGAGAGAGAGAGAGAGAGAGAGGAGACAGAGAGAGGGGGGAGGAGAGGGAGAGAGAGGGGGGCCTAGAGAGAGAGAGAGGAGACAGAGAGAGAGAGGGGACGGAGAGGGAGGGAGAGAGAGAGAAGAGAGACAGATAGACAGAAAGAGAGAGAAAAAGACAGAGACAGAGAGACTGAGACAGAGACAGACAGACAGAGAAAGAAAGACAGAGAAAAAGAGACAGAAAGACAGAGACAGAGAAAGACAGAGACAGACAGACAGAGACACAGAGATACAGAGACAGACAGATACAGAGACAGACAGACAGAAAGAGACCGACAGCTTCCGGAGCCTTTGTATTCGTTGGCTTGAAAAGAGGGGAAAGGGGATAGGGGATGGGCATATACAACTCAAAATGTGGTCGAAATCCTGGATGCAATTAGCAAACGATGTGGTCTAGGTCCTAGATGCAATTAGCAAATTATGTGGTCGAAATCCTGGGTGCTATTAGCAAATGATGTGGTCGAAATCCTGGGTGCTATTAGCAAATGATGTGGTCGAAATCCTGGGTGCAATCAGCAAACGATGTGGTCGAAATCCTGGGTGCCATCAGCAAATGATGTGGTCTAGATCCTGGATGCAATTAGCAAACGATGTAGTCGAAATCCTGGGTGCAATTAGTGAAATGATGTGGCCGAAATCCTTGATACAATAAGCAAATGATGTGGTCTAGATCCTGGATGCAATTATCAAACGATGTGGCCGAAATCCTGGATGACATGTGTGCCACTTACTCCCACTAGTGTAGGCTACGGTAAGCAGTCTATGCCATTAGCGCATGACCATAATATCCTACCCTATCTTGTCTGTTGTTCAGATCACTGTGTGTGTTAACAGCACACCAACGCTCAAAGGGCGTGTGGAGCGGGAAATTAAAATCATCATTAAACGAGCCATGATGGCGACAGCTGTGCTTACCGTAACTTTGTTATTATCGGTCATAATTTTTTCTCCCTCAAGTTCGTGTACTTTCGTGCTGTTACAGCCATGAAATCGATCCATAGGGAAGTTTCTGTTGTACTACACATACTACATGTACTGTTCATGTTTTTTTTGTTTTGTTGTTGTTGTTGTTGTTGTCGTATGCAGGTGTAAATGTGTTGTTTGCGTTCCTGTTTCTCACCCGCCCCCACAAAATCATGGACTTGACAAACCTGATAATCGGCTGTGCATTTATGTTTCTGTTCAGTTGTTACCCTGCCTGTGGGTTAAAACTATGATGATTCTATGTAACCATGGTGTTTTCTTCTCATAGAATGTAAGCCTTCCGTGAAAGCATGAGTTTAAAACCCTTTGACTCTTGCACCTTATGCATAAACCGCAAAAAAATTAACCCTTTGATTCCCTCACCCTATCCACACCAGAGTATAATTATCTTACATCTCAGTGAATTCTCCACAACAACAACAACAACAACAACCACCACGACAGAAAGACAGACACAGACACAGACAGAGAGAGAAAGAGAGAGACAGACAGATAACAGAGACAAAGACACAGAGTAACAAAGACACAGAGACAGAGACACAGACAGAGAGAGATAGAGAAAGAGAGAGAAAGAAAGAGAGAGAGAAAGAAAGAAAGAGAGAGAGGAGAAGAAAGAGAGAGAGAGAGACAGACAGACAGACAGACAGATAGATAACAGAGAAGACAAAGACACAGAGACAGACAGAAAGACAGAGACAGACAGACAGACAGAGAAACAGAGACAGAGAAACAGAGAGAGAACACGCCAGTGGTTCCAACAGGTCAAAGCATGTCACATCAAAGCGAACATTTGACGCTGGACTTCAAAAGAGCCCTTGTCCAGCCAATAGCTGACCCGTACACGACCCATTGCCACTTATTTGTCAAAAATGCTGGCACT
Organism: Monoplex corrugatus; assembly: GCA_030674185.1. Lineage (NCBI taxonomy): Eukaryota > Metazoa > Mollusca > Gastropoda > Littorinimorpha > Ranellidae > Monoplex > Monoplex corrugatus. Next base: position 47,650,624 of record JAPXFY010000028.1, read on the forward strand.
AGCTTTGGCCATAGACCTGGAAAGGCAGGGACCATCGATTTATCCACGGATCACACTGTCACTCGTACCTAAGCTGCTCTGCCTGATAAACATGCACGAAGCTGGTGGATAGGGTGAGGGAGTCACAGGGTTAAGTTTTTGCTTTGCTAGCATGGCTGACGATGAAGGATGCTGGTGGACAGGATGCGGAAGTCAAAGATTAAACTGCATCAGAAGTCCGTAATGGCACTAGCAGATAGACGTGAATAAACTGTGCCAGAGCATAGTATTGAAGTGGGTGGTCCCTTCGTGTCCAGGTCTATGGTTTTAATATGACCTATCCTCAGCCCTGACCCTGTTATGTTGATGATACCTATTATTGCCGACGTCAGCACTGAACAAGTGCCTCCATTACTACCAGTATAGTATCCCCCCACTCACAGCTCCCGGTACAAACTACACGCACCACACCGCTGAACGGACACGACAATACCAGGCAACATTTACTGGAAACAAAGAGTAGTATTATGAGCAGTATAAATGATTTATGTAAAATGCTACTGTCCAAATTCATCTGGATTCACTGTGTATTACATCTTCAGATTTTTTTTTTTTTTTTTTAGCGGAGCATGGAGGATCTTGAACGTATATAGAACCGATAATGTTATACGGTTGTGAGGTGTGGACAGTCCACAAGCAAAGCCAGAACAAGATTGAGGCAGCCGAGATGTGGGTTTCTACGAAGAATGTTGTGAGTTCCATGGACAGCGAAGAAAACAAACGAGACAGTCTTGATAAAGGCAGACACAAGAATATCATTGATAAGCAAGATGAGGAAAAGAAAGGCAACATCTATAGGCCATGTTATGAGGAAAGGGGAATTAGAGCACCTGGTTACAACAGGAAAGCTGGAGGGAAAGAGAGCACCAGGTAGACCCAAGGAAAAAAATATTGGACGGACTTGCAGGGTGGCTGAGGACAGAGAGTGTGGAAGATATGCTTGTGGCAACAAGGGATAGATACATATCGAGGGCCATGATCGCCAACGCCATACGGAAGGGCATGTGATGATGATGATGAAGCATGGAGAACTCTAGCTGTTAGACTAGCTGACCATTAAAATTTCTTACTATGTACTTTGTCTAGGAGAACAAGATGAATAGTGCCCACGAAATTCTGACACTGACCAAATGATAACAAGGAATTGCTTTGTATCCTTATGATTACGGGCCTGGGAGACACAGAAAGCAACTTACGTTCCAGTGCAAAAACGACATGTCCTACTTAGATAACTACGTATCTGTCAGGAATATATTATCGTGCAAAGACACTATCTAGTGTGTAAACACTCGTAGTATTTTAGATTCCGGATTCTTCATGTCCACGGAATAATGCGTTACACCTGCAGAGAGGATGGTCCCTTGTCTGTGTCAGTTGTTGCACAGTATTTGTGTACACTTTGCTCAGCGTGTTGTCAATTCATTACAAAAACACTCGGTTTAACCCCTTAGACTCCCGCACCCTATTTTAACCCTTTGACTCTCGCACCCCATTTTAACCCCTTGACTCCCACACCCTACTTTAACCCTTTGACTCCGCACCCTATTTTAACCCTTTGACTCCCGCACCCTATTTTAACCTTTTGACTCCAGCACCTATTTTAACCCTTTGACTCCCGCACTCTATTTTAACCCTTTGACTCCCGCACCCTATTTTAACCCTTTGACTCCCGCACCCAATTTTAACCCTTTGACTCCGGCACCCTATTTTAACCCTTTGACTCCCGCATCAGCCTTGTGCAGGAAGCTGGTGAATAGGATGAGGGAGTCCAAGGTTTAATATTTTTGTTTTGTTTTGCTAGCATGGTTGACAATGCAGGATGCTGGTGGACAGTGTGCGGGAGACAAAGGGTTAACAACTGTTGAAGAATGCTTCCCATTCCATTGTGAACGTATAGTCTTTTCAAAGACTTGTATTCTCAGATCCTTAACACATGGTGAGAAGTATAGCGTATTTGCAAAGACAGGTACTATCCTGTGTCGTCAGGTCACTGTTTAAAATTCAACGTATGCACGCATGCATACATGAGTGTGTTGCATGCGCGCGCATGTGTGTGTATGTATGTTCGCTCGTCCTTAGATTTTACGTCTTTTCACTATGAGTGATATTAGACGGGGGGGGGGGGGGGGGGGGGGTGTGGAGAATGAGAGGTGGGCGGGTTGGATTGGGGGCAGAGGGGAGACAGAGTAAGAGACATAAGTAGGTGGGAAATTAGAAAAATGGAACAAGAACTCAACACTAACAATTAACATCAACAATGTGTGTATGTATATATCTGTGTGTGTGTGTGTGATGTGTGTGTGTGTGTGTGTGTGTGTGTGTGTGTGTGTGTGTGTGTGTGTGTGTGTGTGTGTGTGTGTGTGTCTGTGTGTGTGTGTGTGTGTGTGTGTGTGTGTGTTACGTGTGTGTGTGTTTGTGAACGAGTTAGGAATGTGTCTCTTTGTGCGTGTGTGTGAGCTTTGCATGCATAATTATTATGAGCCGCATGTCTGTTTGCAAGCTTGCATTTAAGCAAACCACACTCATTTCTTTTCTTTTCTCTCCCCCCCCCCTCTTTACCTTATTGTTCTTCGTTGTTGTTCTTTCTTTGTTTCTGTTTTTATTTTAAAGTCCATGTGTATTTGTAGTATCCAAACTTAGTCCAATTTCAGAGCAGTGAGGTATAGATTTCATTTTAACGACCTTCGCGTTGGAACCTACCTACCTAAATTCCACTGAGGACGACTGACGCCGGTTGACTGCAACGATACTACTGTTGTTTGTTTATGGGGGCCAGGGGGCTGGACGGACTGGATGAGGGGGGGGGTAAACTTGAAAAAAGGGGTGGTGGTGGGGGGGGGTGGGGGAGGTGCAAAGGTCGAGAACAGGGAGAGAATGAAGGAGGAGGGAGGAAGGGAGATAATAGTGTCTTCCTGTCGGTGCTTATTTGTACATCTTTGAAATGTTCATTAAATCTGTCTCTGTCTGTCTGTCTTGTTCTCTCTCTGTCTCTGTCTGTCTGTCTTTCTCTCTCTCTCTCTCTCTCTCTCTCTCTCTGCCTCTCTCTCTCTCTGTCTCTGTCTCTCTCTGTCTCTGTCTCTCTCTGTGTCTGTCTGTCTGTCTTTCTCTCTCTCTCTCTCTCTCTCTCTCTGCCTGTTTGCTGGTTGGCTGGCTGGATGTCTGGCTGTCTGTCTGTCTCTCTCTCTCCCTCCCTCCTCCCTCTCTCTCCTTCTCTTTTTCTTCTTCCCTCCCTCTCTCCCTCTCTCTCTAAATGAATGAACTAAACCAAAACGTGAGTCTATAGTCTCGAAGTAACACTTTCTTTTCGTCTCACAAGAAATGAAAACAAAACAAAAGACTAAATAACAATGAAATCTAGGACATGCACATAAACCTTACCCAGAGGGCGAAAAAAAAAAAAAAAAGAAAAGAAAAACCACTGAAAAACAAGAAACATTTAAACGAGACAAGTCGCATTATATACCCGGCCTAAACACATAGTGATACACACGTGCACACACTATGAAACCACTTGTGGAGTTGTTGGGTTTTTTGTTTATTTTTTTGTTGTTTTTTTAAACCTGCGTGCCAGGCCTTAGTCTCTGTCAACCTGGGATCTCAGTGTATCGTTTGGCGTCATACCTGTCCTATACAGATTTTCGCGACATGCAACCATGATGGAGGATGTGTCTACGTGAGTGTGTGTGTGTGTGTGTGTGTGTGTCGGAGGAAAGGAGGGATTGTCGGTGGATGGGTGGGGTGGAGGGGGGGGGCAAGGTAGAAGAAGGGTAACTGAGTTGGAGGTGTGCTTATAACTCTCTCTCCCCCCCTCTCCCTCTCTCTCTCTCTCTCCCCTCCCCCTCTCTCTCTTTTGATCTTTATCTGTGTGGGTGGGAGAGTGTGGTAGATGTGTGCTTCTTACCTCTCTACTTTCTCTCTCCTTTCTTCTACTCCATCTCTCTCTCTCCCTACCTTCCTCTCTCTCTCTCTCTTCCCCCCCCTCTCTCTCTCTCTCTCTTCCCTCCCCCCCTCTCTCTCTCTTGATCTTTGTCTGTGTAGGTGGGAGAGAGTGATAGGTTTGTTTCTCATCCCTCTAATTCCTCTCTCCTTTCTTCTACTCTCTCTCTCTCTCTCTGTTTCTCCTGCTCTCCTTCTCTATTTCTCTCTTCCCATCTCTCTCCTCTTTATTCCCACTTCTCTCCCTTGGTTTCCTCTCGATCTTTGGACAGGAGAGAGCGGTAGGTGTGCTTCTTATCCCTCCCGCCCCCCTCCCCCCCCTCCCCTCCCCATTTTTTTCTGCTTTTTATTTTTCTTTAACTCGCCCCTCAGCCCCTAAATCTTCCCTAAAGCAAGGATAAGACACGCCAAAAGCACGAGTGGTAATCTAAATCACGTCTGGGCGGGTTGACACGTCCTAGTTGTAAGCCGGTACCACCAAGGATGGTGGTGTTGTAATGTGCAGGGCTAGGGTTCGTGTTATAAGGTGTAAGGGCTAAGGTTCGTGTTATAAGGTGTTAGGGCTAAGGTTCGTGTTATAAGGTGTTAGGGCTAAGGTTCGTGTTATAAGGTGTTAGGGCTAAGGTTCGTGTTATAAGGTGTTAGGGCTAAGGTCCGTGTTATAAGGTGTAAGGGCTAAGGGTCGTGTTATAAAGTGTTAGGGCTAAGGGTCGTGTTATAAGGTGTTAGGCTAAGGTTCGTGTTATAAGGTGTTAGGGCTAAGGTTCGTGTTATAAGGTGTTAGGGCTAAGGTTCGTGTTATAAGGTGTTAGGGCTAAGGGTCGTGTTATAAGGTGTTAGGGCTAAGGGTCGTGTTATAAGGTGTAAGGGTCGTGTTATAAGGTACAAGGCTAAGGGTCGTGTTATAAGGTGTTAGGGCTAAGGGTCGTGTTATAAGATGTTAGGGCTAAGGGTTGTGTTATAAGGTGTAAGGGCTAAGGGTCGTGTTATAAGGTGTTAGGGATAAGGTTCGTGTTATAAGGTGTTAGGGTCGTGTTATAAGATGTTAGGGCTAAGGGTCGTGTTATAAGGTGTTAGGGCTAAGGTTCGTGTTATAAGGTGTTAGGGCTAAGGGTCGTGTTGTAATGTTGAGGGCTAATGGTCGTGTTATAAGGTGTAAGGGCTAAGGTTCGTGTTATAAGGTGTAAGGGCTAAGGTTCGTGTTATAAGGTGTAAGGGCTAAGGTTCGTGTTATAAGGTGTTAAGGTTAGGGTCGTGTTATAAGGTTAGGGTTAGGGTCGTGTTACAGGATGTAGGGGCCAAGGTGTTAGTAGAACTTTGTGTGTGTGTGTGTGTGTGTGTGTGTGTGTGTGTGTGTGTGTGTGTGAATCTCTCCCCCCCTCTCTCTCTCTCTCTTTCTCTGTGTGTGTTTGTGTGTGTGGTGTGTGTGTGTGTGTGTGTGTGTGTGTGTGTGTGAATCTCTCTCCCCCCCTCTCTCTCCTCTGTGTGTGTGTGTGTGTGTGTGTGTGTGTGTAAAGTGTATTGTGTAGTGTGATTCTGGTTCTACATACGCTAATTCAGTCTACATTGTGTAGTCTTCACTTCTGTGCAAAATGTACAGAATCTTTCTTCTTTCCAAAGTGAGGAAATGGTTATGGTGGTGGTAGTAGTGGTGGTAATGTTTACGACGGCCATAGTAGTAGTACCAATAGCAATAGCAGTAGCAGTAGCAGTAGCTGTAGCGTTAGCAGTAGCAGTAGCAGCAAAGTATGCGTACAATGAATACAAGAAGTATCCAACATCCAGGACACAGTTGTAGTATTAACCAAAGAGCATAACTCTTGAGAGTCATGTAGGAATTATCTCCCATGTTGTAGAACTTCTCAAATCTAACACAGTTTGCGCTACCCATTCAGCTAGCATAGAAGCAGATACAAAGTACAAAAACCGTAAGCTCAGAACACTCCTCATAAAGGAGCGCCCAAGACTGCCTTTATACTCTGCAACTACCCTACACACAACTATGAGAGAGGAGAGAAATGCATACAATATATTGGTCTTATGTTCAAGCTTGACATAGTCTCTCATTCTTGAACTGACCAAACACACACACACATAGACAAGACAGAACATATACAGGGTTGCTTCCAAGGCATATAGGTAATACCAAAGAAATAAGAGGGAAGCTGGGAGCATTTTTATAATATTAACCAAAGAATATAACTCTTGAGAGTCACGTAATAATTATCTCCCATGTTGTAGCAGTTAGACGTACAGCGTGCGTATAATTAATACATACAGTATCCAACACTCAGGACACAATATTCCTTGGTCATCAAAGACAAAAATACCAAAGTATCGTGATTAACGTGCTAAAATCCCTCGTTAATCGTGGGTTAACGCACGCGCCTGAAAACAGGATTAATACTGACCCTCAAAGAAGAAATGCCTGCTTCGACCCTCAAAGGAGAAATGCCAGGCTTAATTAATCCACCACCAAGCTCTCTGAGCGGCACAGCTAAGGCCTATAGCCTATACGTTCGGGTTGGCACTACTAAGAGGTGAGTTATGAAGTCTGATTAAACCTGACAGACTTAGGCAGTGAGGGCTGCCTTGGAGGTGGGGTGACCTGTTGCTCAGAATAAGGGTAGAAAGTTGACGATTTGTAAAACCATGCGTGAAAGACATGGTCACTTTGAAGCGAAAACGAAGCGTCGGCATTTTTGCTTTCAGATCGTAGATCAAGACATATTAGTCAACTATGTATGGCAAACACCATAGTATAGTGGCAACTAATGAGAAGTATTCCTTAACCTTTAATCCGCACCCATGTCCACCAGCATTCTGCATTGTCAGCCATGCTAACAAATCTAAAAAACTTAAACCCTTTGACTTCTCACCCTATCCACCAGTTCCCTGCAGAAGCTGGTAGACAGGGTGTGGGCGTCAAAGGGTTACTTTTTGCAGTTGGTAGTAGGGTGCGGAGTCAAAGGGTAAGTTTTTGCAGTTGGTAGGTAGGGTGCAGGAGTCAAAGGGTTAAGTTTTTCCAGTTGTAGTAGAGTGCAGGAGTCAAAGGGTTAAGTTTTTGCAGTTGGTAGATAGGGTGGGGGTCAAAGGGTTACGTTTTTCCAGTTGGTAGAAGGTGCAGGAGTCAAAGGCTTAAGTTTTTGCACTTGTAACAGGTGAGGGCGTCAAGAGTTAAGTTTTTCATTGGTAAAATGCGTCAAACGTTTAATTTTTTGCAGTTTCTGACAGTTGAGCCGTCAAATAACCTTTTGCAATTGGTAGGTAGTCGAATCAAAGAGTAGTTTTCCATTGACAAAAGATGCAGGAGTACAAAGGGTAAGTTTCCAGTTGGTAGACAGGGTAGAGGCGTCCAAAGGTTAAGTTTTCAGTTGGTGAAGTGCAGGATCAAAGTTAACACACAGTAAGCACAAAGTTGGTCTTGAATCGGTGATAACATCCAGCAAACAAAACATTCGTAGTTTAAAATGCAGCCAACTAACGGTGTCTTAAAACCGGAAAAGAACACTGGGGGGGGGGGGGGGGGGTGGGGGGGGGCGGGGGGGGAGTGCAGGGGGAGGGGGGGGTGTTAAATTTCAGTTTCGTTTTGTTTTGTTTTGTTTTATTAAGAGTTTTAATTCTTCCTGGATGCACGTCGTCGTTTCTGCACACATTGACCAGTCTTGACAAACCTACCAATAAACAAGAGATCAACAATAAACCCCACAGTAAGACGTATTGTCCAAACTTGACAAAAACTATTTATAAACGAAAGATCAACTATAAACCACACAGTAAGACATATTGACCAGTTTTGACAAAACCTACCAATAAACAAAAGATCAACTATAAACCTTACAGTTGACACATTGTCCAAACTTGACAAAATCCACTGATAAACAGAGATCAACTATAAACCACACAGTAAGACACATTGTCCAAACTTGACAAAAATTCACTGATAAACAGAGTTCAACTATAAACCTTACAGTCGACACATTGTCCAAACTTGACAAAAATTCACCAATAAACGAAAGATCAACTATAAACCACACAGTAAGACATATTGACCAATTTTGACAAAACCTACCAATAAACAGATCAACTATAAACCGCACAGTTGACACATTGTCCAAACTTGACAAAAATCCAGCAATAAACAGACATCAACTATAAACCTTACAGTTGACACATTGTCCAAACTTGACAAAAATCCAGCAATAAACAGACATCAGCTATAAACCTTACAGTTGACACATTGTCCAAACTTGACAAAAATCCAGCAATAAACAGACATCAGCTATAAACCTTACAGTTGACACATTGTCCAAACTTGACAAAAATCCAGCAATAAATAGACATCAGCTAAAGCAGACCACACGTAAGGGTATCATTACCATCTAACCCAGTAACCTCTGTGTGTGTGGGGGGGGGGGGGTTTGGGGGGAGGGCACGGGGAGGGAGTGCAGTGGGGATAGGGGGACTGATGGACGCAGCGGTAGACAG
>JAPXFY010000028.1:47669086-47681586 GCA_030674185.1 Monoplex corrugatus
GTATGAACGTTAACAAGTCCTGCAGTGTGTCAGGTAGGGTTATGGACATAGCATGCAGTCCTTCTCGAAGACAGACTACGCAGACTGCGCAGCAAAAGTGCCGATGCACAGTGCAGGCATATACAACGTGCATATACACATCCAACAAGTATTTGAATGGCGAAAACAACTTTACTTTGCCAATTTCCCTTTTCCTTTTGTTATTCATCACTTTTACACATTTCCTTACTTTGTCATTCTTCTCATTCTCTTTATATTTGTCTTTGATTGTCTTCTTGATTGTGTCTTCATCATTTCCTTACTTTATTATTTCCTTCTTGAATGGTGTCATTATATATTTTCTTGTTATTTTCCTCCTGAATGCTCTCTTTATCTATTTCCTTACATTGACGTTTTTCCGTTCTGAAATGAAAACTTTATTTCTCAATACATTTCTTGCCTAAATTAGCCTACAAGGAGATCAGTAGTCAAAACAGACCCTACTCGTCTTGTGTCAGATAGTGTGTGTGTGTGTGTGTGCAGCTGTTCTGTGGAGGACCTGGGAATTCCGGGCACACGTGGAGCTGTTGATTGTGACTTCCCGGCTCTAAAAACCGACTGCTTTTTCTAGTAATTTGCCAGTGGGTTGGAGAACAGGTAACTCGTTGGTAGAACCCAAATATTTGCTTCTGCAATGGCTACTACAAACTGGGTCTCTGGACTACTGTTACATGGGTCCATGTTGAACACGTGACGACCTGCTCATAATTTGCTGACCACCTCACTCCCCTACGACCCCAGGGTTACGGTTTAATATCCAATTCTCCAGCAGTATCCATTTTTTCTATTGTTTTTCATATCGATAACTTAGCAACAAGCAGACGTGGAAGTTGACCTACGTGCTTAATAACATCTAAACCGTTGGAAAATTTCATTTCGTTTCATATCGTTTCTTTCTTCTTCTATGTCATTTTCCTCGCCTTGCTCACGTGGATCTCCGGCTCCCAGCTATTATGACCGTTAGCGTTCTTGCTGATGTGATACAAAATTGCATTTCTTTGCCACGTTCAAAAAAAAAAAAAAGAACTTGAAAGCTATTGGCCCCGGGGTTGATGAAAGCTTTGCATGCTTTCTGTTGAGATTAAATCATGTCGAGTCATCCGTTTCCTGTCATGCTTTGTCAGCGTGTTCCCCTCGTTCAAGGACATCAGATTCTTAGCTGAAGGCCCATTAAGACGATACGTCATTTTTTGGGATTTTATTATTATTATTGTTATTATTATTATTATCATTATTATTATTATTATTATATTTTGTATTAGACGCCTTTTTTGTGTACAAGCAGTTCCTCACACGTGCTATACGGAAATTTTGGTCGTTCGTTATTTCTTTTCACGTCTATTCACATATGTCTTTTAGACGAGAGAGAAAAAAAGGCAAGTAAGTAAATAAATACATAATTAAACAAGATAAAGAGGTGTCTATGGGGTGAATAGATCTATGAAATCATAAAGGCATTGTACCATGTAAGGTTAAATCAAAAAAAAATTAACGAACAAGAGAAAAACAAACATATAAAGAAAAATCAGGTCATCCAAATTGACGTCAGGTTTGTCTTTTGTGCATGCATGATTGTATGTGTTGTGTCGTGTGTGTTGTGTGTGTGTGGATGTGTGTGATGTTGGTGAGTTAGTGTGTGTGTGTGTGTGCTGTGTGTGTGTGTGTGTGTGTGTGTGTGTTGTGGGTGTGTGTGTGTGTGTGTGTGTGTGTGTGCTAGGAGACATGTAAGGTCTTGTACTGGAAACTTAATACGCATACAGTCATGCTTGGAATTTCAAGTGGCACTGTTCCAATTTGTGGTGTATTGTGTTTGTGTGTGAGAATTATCCCATCTTTGGAATAAAACAACCCACTACGACACTCTTTCATGTCATTTGTAATGTCCCAAGGAGGACAACTCTAATGTTACTCCGAATTGCCTTACCTGATACGATGTATGCCCAGAAACGGACGCGCGTACACTGTAAAGAATTTAACCCTTTAAATCCCGCACCTTATTCACCATCTGTAAAAACTTAACCCTTTGACTTCCTCACCTTATCCGCCAGCTTCCTGGTGGATAGGATGTGGGAGTCAAAGGGTTCAGTTTTTGCTTTGCTAGCATGGTGACGATGCAGGATGCTGGTGGACAGGGTACGGAAGTCGAAGGGTTAAAAATAAAAAAAAACTGCCTAAAATCAACTCGGCTCTATACATAGCAACCGCTTATTTTCAGTTCTCCCCTACCCTCACCCTAACCCAACAACACCCCATAACACGATTAAAAGCTCGAAGAATCCAACTATGCAAAACAGAAGACCGAAAATGGCTAATAGAATAGGGTTTGTGGGCCACTGGACTTGTTGACAGAACAAAACCGTCTGTGTGTGTGTGTGTGTGTGTGTGTGTGTGTGTGTATAAATGGTCCGGTTAGTCTGATTCCCAAACATCCCCCTCCTCCCCTCCCCCCCCCACCCCCAAACCCACTACAACAACCCCAATGGCGCCCGTTCGTTTTTGTTCTTGTATTCAGCTCTGTGACTAAGAGAATTGTTGTTTGGAAGGCCCGTTGGTCAAGGTGGTCAAAGTGTCCAGTTGCCTCTACGCACATGTAGTCATGGACTTTTGCCTGGGTTGACACGGGAGTTAACATCTGAAGTAACGTACTAGGAGTGGTGGCGTCAGGGGCCCGGGCCCCGGTGGCACAGAAGCAGTGGGCTGAAAGATCTAGGCTTCCGAGCTCAATCCCAGCCTACAGTAAATGATAATGACGACGACAATGACGACAACAACAACAGCAACGACGACGACGACCACAACGACGACAACAACAACAGCTTTCTGGACAAAGCCATCTTACTTTTCAGTTCTTGCTTTTCAGTTGGAAAGGCCATCCATTAAAGTACAATAATAATAACAATAATAATAATAATAATGACAATAATGATAATAATAATGATAATAATAATAACAATAATAATACGAAGAAGAAGGAGAAGAAGACTAAGAAGAAAAAGAAGATAAAGAAGAAGAAGACAAAATAACAATGTCAAGGCCTGCTCACTGCCCATCTCGCGTTGGCGATAATGGCCTACCATACTAATCTATCCCTTGTTGCTGCAAGTACGTCTTCCACCCTCTCTGTCCTCACCACCCTGCAAGTCCGTCCATTATTTTCTCCCTGGGTCTACCTGGTGTTTCTCTTTCCCTCCAGCTTTTCCACCAGAACATATTATTATTGTATGCTTGCCTGATGTTTATCATGCCTGCCCCCTTCCATCTCACTTCCCCTAGTCTTAAAATATTGATGTTAAGCCTTTTCATCTCCATCTTGATATTTCCCAATGTTCCCCTTTGCAGCAATGTCCTTGACATTCCATGTTGCAATTTTGATATTTTACGTGTCTTTTACTATCACATATCTAGTTACAAAAGGAGAAGTTCCGAAAGAGATGCCTGTTCGACATTCGCCCTTTGATGAGGTTTTTGGTCAAGGCCATCTTCCTTTTCCCTTCCAAAGGCCATCCATTAAGGTACATACAATGATGTAAATTGTAGGGTTAGAAATTCCTGGCGTAGAATTGTTGTGGAAGGTTTAATGTTACATTAACCGATTTCTATCTTTTAATAAGACGGGGGAGATTTTGAAAAACTTCAGAGCCCAATGGTAGAGAGATTCTATAGACTATGGTCATCACGCTTCACTGGACCCAAAGCCTGGACTACTACTACTATTACCTTACATGGCGACTCCTCTCAGCAGTAGCTTAGTACTTCCTAGTAGCCTACACGTTGGGTGGAAAAAACATCGAAAACCGGCTTGCCGGGTCTAAAAATACACCAACATCCCTTTCTTGTTTTCAACCGCTGGCTATCCGTCTTCTTATTTTTTTTTTTTCCTTCCCTTCTTTTTATCAAATTAAATAAACCACTGTCCCCAGCTCGGCATCCTTACGGTATTTACCTCCCCTCCTCTCCCCCCCCCCCCCCCCACTTATTCTCCAACCACGCTTACCTCCCCACTCCTAGATCCTGTCCTTCATATGCTCACAGCTACCGCGCTACATCAAAGAGAAACCGGCTGTGCGTGCAGCTGTCAATCAAATAGTTCTTTTTTTTTTGTAATCCGTCTACTGCCCGCATAATGAGATAAATGGGCGTGGCTACGCTCAAGTTATCCGGGTCGCTCCCACCCCCACCCACACACCCACTCTCTCTCACTCTCCTTCTCTCCCTCTCGCGGGCTGGCCAGCTATGATTTCCATATTGGGAAGTAAAGGAATGAACGCTGCCGGTTGACTGGTACAACAACTTTCCTCCACCTCACCCTCCTGCCGGGGAGGGCAACGCTAGTGTCACCCCATGTTCCAGTTCAGAAAAAAAAAGAAGAAAAAACGGAACAGAAAACCTGTAGAACAACTAAACAACGCCTGGACACAGAGAAAGAGAGCGAGAGAGAGACAGACAGAGAGCGAGAGAGAGACAGACAGAGAGACAGAGAGAGAGAGAGAGAGCCGGCTTTGGGGTCCAACTACACTCCTATGCAATCTCACCGAGGCTGTGTCAATTTTAGGACACCAAAAGAGAAGAGGAACAAGGGAGAGCAAACAGTGACACAGCCCGTTCTGCGCACCGGTATTATGCGTGTGGTTCAGGGTTGGTCTGTCGTCTGCCTACCGGCTAAAATCCTGCCACGTACAATGTTACGAGGGCTTGCTAGAGGGGAGGGCGTGTGTACGTATGTGTGTGTGTGTGTGTGTGTGTGTGGTGAGATAGTGTGTGAATAACTTAATGCGTGTGTGTGTGTTCGTTCGTTATTTCTTTTCATGTCTATTCACATATGTGCTTTTAGACAAGAGAGAGAGAGAGAGTGTGTGTGTGTGTGTGGTGAGATAGTGTGTGAATAACTTAATGCGTGTGTGTGTGTGTGTGTGTGTGTGTGTGTGTGTGTGTGTGTGTGTAACTGTGAATAACTGAATGTGTTTTATTCTGAGCAGCCTGAGGTAACCTGTAATTTGCAAGTAGTTAGGTTTCTTCTTTTTCTTTTAATGCAGGGATGATCTGCAAAAAATACCGGTAGCAGCCAGTCATCTATTTTGTGCGATAAATACACGTTCAGGTTTCATCGTCTAATGGACAGTTCCCTCCCATATGTTTAAATAGGCGTTAATCAATGTAGCCAGACTAGTTCCTTTTCCCCATAATTTATAAGTCGTGAATGAGTCATAACTGTTCTGGGTTGGACGTGAAACTTAGGTTGTATTTTCCAAACCGAAACAGAAAGTCCCTCAAACATGGCTGAATTTGTGTGTGTAGCTATTTGTTGTTGTTGTTGTTGTTGTTTTGTCGTTTGTTTTTTGAAAATGTGGTCAGACAATTTACTTTTGCTTGGATTTATGGGCGTCAGAACAATTCTGATCAGATTTTTTTTATTTGAAGCATGAAGCTCGCTTGTTTAATTAATGTCTGTTTCTTCCGATTTTCCAATCAGGATCTTCACTGCTTGAAACACTGATGTTTCTGTCTTTTTGGTCCACTTTTCTGGGCGGGGGGGCATGTTTGTACGATGAATTTATTTGCTTGTGCATGGAAAGAAACATTACTAGGTATGTTTTGTGTTCGTGAGGGCAAATTTTTCCCTACCATATGTATTTATTTTATGTTGTAATTAAATGATAGTGACGTCAATCTTTTGGGTGGTTTCTTTACTGGGAAGAGAATTGGAAAGTTAGAGAGAGAAAGAGAGAGCGGGGGGGGGGGGGAGGGGGGGGGGGGGGGGGGGAGGGGAGGGAAGAGTAAGAAGATGAGAGAGAAGAGAGTAGGAGCGAGCAAGCTAAGAGAGAGAGAAGTGTGTGTGAGTGAGTGAGTGAGTGTGTGTGTGTGTGTGTGTGTGTGTGTGTGTGTGTGTGTGTGTGTGTGTGTGTGTGTGTGTGTGTGAAGTGTGTAAGAGAGCTACACACACACACGGGTACACCATCGAACATCAATACTTTACACTAATGACACGTAATATCTTCACTGACTTGTACTGTTAAGCCTATCAAAACACACACAACCTTACGACACAAACGTGGACGTACACGTAAGTACAAGCTGTATTTTCTTTGGACGTACACGTAAGTACAAGCTGTATTTTCTTTGGACGTACACGTAAATCCAAGCTGTATTTTCTTTAGACGTACATGTAAATCCGAGCTGTATTTTCTTTAGACGTACATGTAAATCCGAGCTGTCTTTTCTTTAGACGTACATGTAAATCCGAGCTGTATTTTCTTTAGACGTACATGTAAATCCAAGCTGTCTTTTCTTTAGACGTACATGTAAATCCAAGCTGTCTTTTCTTTAGACGTACATGTAAATCCAAGCTGTCTTTTCTTTAGACGTACATGTAAATCCGAGCTGTATTTTCTTTAGACGTACATGTAAATCCAAGCTGTCTTTTCTTTAGACGTACATGTAAATCCAAGCTGTATTTTCTTTAGACGTACATGTAAATCCAAGCTTTATTTTCTTCCTTACTGTGTATTCCACTGTTATCATAATCACACGATTTATGATGTGTCTCATGTCTTACTTCAGCCACATCCACATCCACATCCACAGGCATCGATCAAAAGTCAAGAAGGCAGGCAGTGTAATGTATGGGGCAGATGTTGCCATTGCCATAAAATAATCCACGCTAACTTTTGAGATCAAGACCGATTCACCCCCACCCCCTTCCCCATCTCCCACCCCCACCCCCATCCCCCGACAGCTGCTAAATCTTGCTGACTCAGAGTATGTTCCTGGTCAATTCAGACTGCCTCGAGCAAACGTTTCACTGTCATTTCCTTGGATCTTAGCCCAGCGTAAAGACCCGTGTGACTTCTATACGTGCAAACACGTCGAAATGGGTAAGAGAGTGAAGAAGCCAGTCCTATGGCGGAATAGAAAGAGTTTTACTGTTTCACTGTTAGAGCGTCATCTAAGATATTCTGTCAGTCAGATAGATATTGTAGTCATCCCCTTGAATCATGTAAACTAAGTTGTATTAGATTTGTTATATACTGTAGTCAACTCTTGAATCATGTAAATTAAGTTGTATTGTATCAGATTCTTTATCGCTTCCATTTTACCGGAGGTGTCCAATCAACACCGCTAAAGCGGAAACGATGGTATATCTTTACGCATGCGTGAAGGGAGAGAACTCTAAGGGACCGTGGGGTGTACACGAGCTCGTGATACGTTATGCAAATTAATGCAAGATGGCCGGTATTTTTGGCTTGCCAAAATGGATAGTTTACTGGTCATATTCTGTTCTGTCTTTCCTTCTGTTTTTTCCCCCTTGGGGGTAAGGTGTGTGTGTTATAGATTCAAGTGCAAGTCAATCTGTTATTCCTTGAAAGGTTGGCTTTATTTTCAAACAGATAAAAAGAGCTAGAGTGGAACTCTGTGTGTGTGTGTGTGGCGAGGGGTGATGGTGGTGTACGCGCATGTATGTGTGTGTGGGGGGTGGGTGGGTGGAGGTGGGTGTTAGAAAGTTATGGGGATGGTTAATATAAAATCTGTGACATAAATCAAGGTTTTTAAATTCAAACGATTATGGACAAGCGATCATTGCCTTCATTTGTAATCCAACAACACTCCCTGGATATTCAGTTCTGTTTCATCACTGTACGCTTCACATATATAGATGAACACACACACACACACACACACAACACACACACACACACACACACACACACACACACACACACACACACACACAAATCAAAGGAATGTAAAAGGAACAGATGAAAGTGGCAAAGGAAAAGACCAAACCAAGACGAGCTGATGAATAATGCATAATTTATGCCGATTCATATCGCACCATGCGGTATGAAGCACAGTTAATGAATAATTCACATTCACAGCACAGCGGCAGAGGGTAATGTGTACCTGACGATACTCTGTAAGACAGGCCTGCCCAAGTATGAAGATACAGCCAACTTCGCTTATCAAGGCTACACACAGCCTGTATATAGACACTGACAGTGCAAAACAATTGCCCTTATCACCCCCAACCAACGCATGGGATTTTGTGCAGTCTTAAAGACTCTGCAAGGCAACTGTTGTCAGATCTGGGAGGAGCGTATATGGCATTGTCCGAGTGCAATGAATCGTTTATTGAACAAACCCTGAACTTCTAAAACAGTGACCCTTTTTTTTTGTAATATGAAAAAGCAAACATGAAACACAAAACCTATAGATGTCTATCCTTCTTGCACTAAAGAAAACGGATGATGGACAGGAACACTTCACAGGAGATGAAACACCAACAGACAGGAGGACTTTTATCGCACACAAAAAGCCAATTTCAAAAAATGCCAGAACTAGGATAAGAAAGAAGAAACAACTCTCTGACAGTGCTTTCATCTGCCAGAGTAAACTCAGGCTACAGATATTCGTAAAAAAAAGATTCAAGGAAGATGTGTACATGTATATGGTGAAGTCTCGATGAGTTCCAGTGAAGACATGACAATGAGAAAGATCCAAGAAGAAGGCCAAGTTCAGAAAATGTCAGAACTGGATAAGAATACACTCTGTCAGCGCTTTCATCTGCCAGAGTAAACTCAGGCTACAGATATCAGTGAAGAAGATTCAAGGAAGATGGGTACATGTATATGGAAGCCTTGGTGAATTCCGGTGGAGACCTGACAATGAGAAAGATCCGTGAAGAAGACAGAGTAGTTTGTTCAGGATGCAGTCCAACCCAAGAAGGCCTACACAAAGAGAACTCAAATGATCCTGCAAACTCAAACACTCGAAAAGAATGAACCTCACTGTATCCTGGTTGTGAACCTGACACATGATTGTTTTGCTAACAAGGAAAGATGAGATGTATCAATTCAACTCAGCTCAACATTCATTCAACACCATTCATTAATGTTGTACTGACACGACATGGATCTGGTTTTTAAGTATTCAGAAAGTGAAACAGCAAACACACACAGAATATCTACAGTTCCTTGGAAGACCACTACACTCGTTAGGCAGAAGACAGTGACAGAACGAAGACACACAGTGCCCACAGGTAGTGAACAAACATGTAACAACTTAACTGTGTACATCTTCTGACACCATAGGAGCAGACAGTGACACAGCAACTGAAGGGACAATACTCCGGTTTCCCCCGGAGACAAATCCATTCCTCCAAGTACTCAGCCAGCCCTGGTATGGCTCTAGTAGTCGGCTGGGCTATAAGCAATATGAACTCAGATAGCATTGACAATGAACATGTTTGTTTTTTAATGTTGTCTTTTATCTTAACCTGGTTGTCCTTTCTAACGTGGTGTTAGCCCTGATATGGCTCTAGTAGTCGGCTGGGCTATAAGCAATACGAACTTGAACTTGGACTCAGATAGCAATGAAATTATACAAGTGAACTTAACTGAGTTTCTTGAGGCAGAAACGTGCTCTTTACACGGATAATAAGAATGCAAATTGCAAAAGAGCAACTCAGCAAGTATCAAACCACACCCAGAAAATATCCTATATGTCTTACAACGGAGTCATCAGGAAGATAAGGATTATGTAAAGCCCCAACCCCCAGCGGTCACTGGGTAGATCTCTAGGCAATGAGATATGGGCAGAGTAACGCCTACAGAAAACCTACATGGGCTGAAGTCAGATGCACCAGCTCTGCAGGCACCTTGTAACAGACCATGGTACCATGCAAACGTCTACATGATCATCTCTACCCTTCTGACCAGCAAGCTCCATGGCAACCGGTAGGAAATGGAAAAAAAAGAAGAACCCAACTGGACGACATTCACACCACATGTGACCTTGTTGACCTTGTTGACGGCTCATGACAAGAGAGTGGTAATGTCAGTTCCTGGGCAGACAGATGCACGTTTTAGGTAAACAGACCTCAACAGACAATAGTATTAAGAGGAATGTTCTGAGCTTACGGTTTTTGTGCTTTGTATCCGCTTCTATGCTAGCTGAATGGGTAGCGCAAACTATGTTAGATTTGAGAAGTTCCACAACATGGGAGATAATTCCTACGTGACTCTCAAGAGTTATGTCCTTTGGTTAATAGTATTAAGTTTCATGGAGTTGAGGGGTGAGGTGGGGGTGGAAGGGGCAGGGAGGCAAAGCGCTCCCTGCAAGCAAGTAGATAGCTAAAAGCGGATCAATTAACAGTCGTGAATAGACTTTTATGCTTGCGGCAACAAGAGATAGATACATATGGAGGGCCATGATCGCCAACGCCATGCAGCAGGGCACTTGACGATGATGGTGATGATGATGAACAGACATTTTACACATTCCATGAGAAAACACAGGTACACTTTACGTTGCCAACGAACGAGCAGAAAGTGAAAGAGCAAAGTGATCAGGAATGAACAAGTTCCCTTTAAGAAACAAATCATAATGCAGTCTTAACAAACGAACATATGGACATAGTGACAGAACAAGAGGACAAATATCGCCGTTCACAGTTCTTTAAGGAACAAACAGATGCACCCTCACTTTGAAAAGCAGGCAGAGCGTCGAAATGGCAAACGCAAAAATATCACTTCTCACAATTTCGTAAAATCCAGATAAGTGCAAAAAGTAAGATATGAACGCAAGAGAGCATTTCTGGCGAGTCCGCATAACACAGACTAAAACAAATTACGTCCCTTAGCTTAGAAGGCAACATACGCATACATTTTTGAGATCAGAACTCGCAGTTCCTTCAGAAACAAATACATTTTGACAAAGACAATTGCACACTTGAAGAGCAATCAAACAAAATATACAAAAAGAAAAAAGCACTCTGCCTGTTCTTCAAGAACAAAATGGATGCACCTTCACAGAAAGCAAGAAGAACACAGCTACAGAGCAAAACCAGTAGAGAAGCCTTTCTCTAGAGGCTGTTTACGATGCAGACAGTGCAAACAAACAAAAAGAGGGGGGGATGAGGTTTTGTACTCACAGCTCTTTGAGGGATTGGATCTCGTCCTGCAGACCAGCCAGTTTCCCTTCCCCCACGCCCTTCTGGGAGGACAGCTCGGCGATCACCTTCCTGGCCTGTTCCAGCTCACCCTCGTACATGTCCCGGATGGGCTTCCAGTCCTCCTGCTTGCGGTTCCTCAGGGCCTCCACCTCGGCCTCCAGCTTCTTGTTCTGGGCCTCTAGCCATCGGACCTTCTCGATGTAGCTGGCCAGACGCTCGTTGCAATCCTGCATCTCCTTCTTTTCCTTCTCGCGGGTTCCGCGGAAGTCAGCGATGCCGGTGCCGGCCATCTGGGAGTACACGGCAGGGTTGAAGGACATGGACATCCTCTGGCCGGAGAAGCCTCCACCGAACATGCCGCTGCTGCGGGAACGGGGTCCGTGGGAGGATCGAGAGATGATGACATTCTTCTGGGATGTCCTGGGCTGGTAGCTATTGATGCTATCCTCTTCAGAGTAACGCTGCTGCGTCTTGGACATGATTGCACGCTTTGGATGAGGCTGTATCAAATCCTATAAAAACTTATTTCTTTCTCCAAAAAAATTGGTTGTCCGAGTAAAAACCAAGACGTGCAGGGGTGTCTCAGTCCGTAGATGCAGAACGTAGTAAACCACTTTTTGAAAATGAAAAAAGCAGCAAAACCGTGAACCAGTGGATGGATAAGAAAGTGAAGGTGTTGGTTGTTGGGCAGTGACGGAAGGCTTCGAGAGCGGAGAGAATGAGCCAAACTACTTGCTGAGACGCCGGCCGGCGAGAGAGTGACGGGAACGGCAGCCGCGGACCGCAGCGTGGCGCAGCTAGCGTGTTTGGCGAGGGCGGGGATCCAAGTTGGGGGGGAGGGGGGGGTAGGAAGGGAGGGGAGAGGACAGATGGAGGTGTGGCGGGTTCTCTGTGGCTCAGAGGTTCTTTCACCACTGTGCGTATGTGTAGTGCTTGGAAGAGCTGAGCTAGCTAGCTAAACTACACAGCAGCGTCAACGTGTTGGTTGGTGTCGTCGCCGCAGGGCCGTGTCGTGTCGTGGTCGAGGGTGATGATGGTGGTAGTGGCGGTGGTGGTGGTGATGGTGGTGGTGGGTTTGGGTTGGCTGGTGACAGGCATGTAGCGTTCGACTGATCAGGCAAAATGAAGGTTTTTTTTTTTTATTTTGGTTTTTTTTAGGTGAGAGTAAAGGTGTGTGTGTAGGTAGGCTAAGCTATTTTTTGTGAATGTGTATGTATGCTGGAGAGTAGTGCAGGTTACAAGAAAAAAAAATGAAAGAAAGAAAGAAAAAAAACCCAAGTCGCCGGCCGGCCGGCGAGTTTCAGGTGTTACACACACATGCTTGAGCCAGGATTGCGATTTATACAGACGTTGTGTAAACGTTATTCTCTGTCTGTTTGTCTGTCTGTCTGTCCGTCAGTCTGTGTGCGCCTGTGTCAGAATACACTTTCTTTTGGGGGGGGTGGGGGGTGTCAGTCAGGTGTCCAAAATCTGATACATGCATATGTATGTTTAAAGGGCTTTCGTGCATATC
>JAPXFY010000028.1:47694086-47699086 GCA_030674185.1 Monoplex corrugatus
GCTATCTTTTCCAACGCTGCCTTAACTTCATCTTTTGTTATTGGTAGTCCTTCAACGTTCTTTTTTATAATGTGTTCTTCCTTTTCTGTCATCGCAAAAAGATCTTTAATGTACTCTTCCCGTCTGTCTTTCTCCATAATAATCACACTGTCTTTAGATTT
This sequence comes from Monoplex corrugatus, assembly GCA_030674185.1. Taxonomy (NCBI): domain Eukaryota; kingdom Metazoa; phylum Mollusca; class Gastropoda; order Littorinimorpha; family Ranellidae; genus Monoplex; species Monoplex corrugatus. The sequence goes on from JAPXFY010000028.1 coordinate 47,694,248, forward strand.
TAAGCAACCAGCTGATGTGCACGTCTTTTTCCTGTGGGCAATTTCTTAATGTTTCTGTACATAAACTTAGGGTCTACTTTGTGTCGGTCTTCTATTTCTTTGTACTTTATTTCCAACCAAGCTTCCTTAGCTTCATTGCACCTATTCCTGATTTCCTTATGTAACTTGTTGTATTCTTCTTCTTTTTCCTTTTACCTTCCTCTGTTCTTCCATCTTTGGATGGATGTCCAATGGGTACCGGTATTTTCATGTTTTCATAAGCCAGCCATGGACATGACTTGCAGAATCTTTAACGTGCATATTTAATATATATTCTACGGGTTTAGACACTGTACACGTGTTGGTCTGGGAAATCGGGAAAAAAATCTCCGTTCAGTATGAAACAAACTTTAAATGATTCTGGGAAAAAAATCAGATGGACGCTAGTACTCAGATGTACGAGTCAACATTCCGACAGGCGAACAATCCACGGTCAGAGGTACCTACATGATCAGCCAAAAGTACCGGATGCGAGTCTCTGCGGTCAGAACCAATGCCATACTGCAAACAGACCTAAACAAGATACTATACATTGTCTCTTAGCTAAACACAGAAACTTGTTGTGTCTTTGACATTGTCTGTTTGCGTGCGCGTGAAATAACGTGAGCAGCACATTGTGTGTGGACACAACCTATACATACAGAAAAGAAATAAGAGGGAAGCAGGGAGAATTTTTAAATATCAGCTAAGTAACATAACTCTTGAGAGTCACGGAGTTATCTCCCATGTAGAATTTCTCAAACCCAACACAGTTTGCGCTACCCATTCAGCCAGCATAGACGCAGCCACAAAGCATTCCTGAGGAATGTTCTGAGCATGACACTTTATGCTTTATGGCTGCGTCTATGCTAGCTGAATGGGTAGCGCAAACTGTGTTGGGTTTGACCACTCTGTCCAATTTATCGCAAAGGGGATTTCAAAACCATACCTGAATACAATATTACACAGAACTAAGGACACTTAAAACATGTATAAAAACGGGTCTAAATTGCCTAAAATCGCTTCCACATATCTCACTCCCCTAGAGCCAAAAATGCGCTTTATACATGTACCCACTTATCAATCCTTAGAAAAAGTACGTAAGGCTTCATAGAACACATACAGGTGAATGGACCAGCTAGGCAAAAAAAGTTATTGGAAGAAATGACACAAAGCAAAGGAGGAAGAAAGAAACAAAGAGAGTGACAGAAAAGAGGAAATGTCTAGCACAGAATTTCCAGAAGGTGGGGATACTATTTATACTGAAAGAGACCCCGGGCATCCCCATGAGATTAAGTTTAATAATCCACAGCATTTTGTAGATTTGAAAGACTATGCAGTGCAGTACGATTACAACAACAAGGACTCTTTTAATTTGCCAGTTTAATAATCCACAGCATTTTGAAGGTTTGAAAAACTCCACAGCATAGTACGATTAGAACGACGATGACTTTTTAAAAAACATAATTTTCCAGATGTAATAAATCGCGATACTCGCATCCAGGTATGAAGGTAGGCCTGCACCAGGCCTTATTACCGCCTTATAAAGCCTGCAGCTACAGTTGTTCTCCAGCTGCGTCATACATGAATGTATGTGCACCACTCCCTCCCTCTGTTCCCGTCTCCAAACATCACCCCACCCACAGCCATGTGTGCACACCAGGTTAACCCAGGCCATGGCCCTGTCCTCGTGTGTGCACCAGTCAAATTCATACACACATACAGTGGAAAAGACAGGTAAGGTATGTAGCGGCTGAGAAAACACATTTTGTTTGCATAACGATGACAGCGGTTTTTGTTGGAGGTTCACGAGCTGTCTGGCTGTCTGGCTCGCTTTAAATGGAGCTGTACATTAGGAGTTTCATGGTGTACATTTCAGGTTCAGCTAACAGCAACAGTCTTCACTTTAAATGGAGTTGTACACTAGGATTTTATGGTACACATTTCAGGTTCAGCTAACAGCAACGATCTTTACTTTAAATAGATCTGTACAAAGGAATTTTATGGGGCACATTTCAGGTTCAGCCAACAGCACAACAACAATCTTCATTTTAACCCTTTGACTCCTGTGCCCTGCCTACCAGTATCCTGCATTGCCAACCGTGTTAACAAAAGAAAAATGTAACCCTTTGACTCCCTCACTATATCCACCTGTTTCCTGCAGGAAGCTGGTGGATACGATGAGGGAATCAATAGATTATGTTTTTGCAGTTAATGGTCTCTGTCATCTCGCTCCCCTACGACGTCAGTTATGGAACTATGTAGGTAGGACCTCAGGACCTGGCCACCTCATGGGTTTATGTGCAGACTTAAAACTTGTGCCATGATCATTCTGGATTTTCTCCATCACATGGCACCTGTGATGATAGTGCATATGGAATTCATTCCGAGCGCGGAGACGTCATCTTGAGACACTGAAACTGAAACTAAAGTTGATGGACAGGGTGTGGGAGCCAAAGGGTTAAATAGAGCTGTACATTTGGATGTTTACAGTGCACATTTCAGGTTCAGCTAACAGTATAATAACGGTGTTCACTTTAACCCTTCGACTCCCGCGCCCTGTCTACCAGCATGCTGCATTGCGAACCGTGTTAACAAAGGAAAAACTTAACCCTTTGATTCCCTTACCCTTCCCACCAGCTTTCTGCAGGAAGCTAGTGGACTAGGTGAGTGAGTCAAAGGGTTAAGTTTGTGCTGTTGGAGGATTCGGTGCGGGAATCAAAGGGTTAAATAGAGCTGTACACTAGGATGTTTATAGTGCAGGGTTCAGGTTCGGCTATCAGCACAACGATCTTCACTTTAAATGGAGTTGTACTTTAGGATGTTTATGGGGCACATTTCAGATTCAGCTAACAGCATAACAACGATCTTCATTTTGAATTGAGCTGGACAATAGGATGTTTATGGGGCACATTTCAGTTCAGCTAACAGCACAACAACAATCTTCACTTTAAATAGACTTGTACAACAGATTTCCACGTGCACATTTCAGGTACAGCTAACAGCACAACAACAATCTTCACTTTAAATAGACTTGTACAACAGGATTTCCACGTGCACATTTCAGGTACAGCTAACAGCACAACAACAATCTTCACTTTAAATATGACTTGTACAACAGGATTTCCACGTGCACATTTCAGGTTCAGCTAAGAGCATAACAACGGTCTGTTAGCTGTTCAACATACTGTAACACAATCTGTTTACCAGTCAGCTCAGTTGGTTACAGTGTCATTTTTTAAGGATCATCGCACTCAGGGAGGTTGCCTTTGTGCTCATCCTTTTTTCTTCTCTCTTCCCATTTTCTACGTCACTTTAATTGCCACAGAAGTTGACACAGATTTTTTTTTACAAAGCGATAATGATGACATCGATGAGGATGATAATCATGATGCCATGGAATTCCATCTAGGATTGAGACTGCGTGACAGGGCTGTACTGTACGCTTACTATCAGAATATATCCTGGCGTCAACCAGGCCCGAGAGATACAGACACTTGCGGGGCTGTTCAGAAGATTTGAGCAACACCCTCAATGACGCATCTGTGAAGTGGACGAGACTCGACTGTGTGGTCCCAGTCTTCCCAATAAGCCCACAGTACGCCCAGCTCTGGGCAGGAGCCGATTGGAGCCCAAAAAATCACCACAATGATATATTTTTGAAGAGTCTGATGGGGATTCGAACCCACAACCTTCCAGTCGGTAGTCCGTTGCGTTAACCACAACACCATGGCTACTGGTGGTTACAGCGTTATGTTGACACCAGTCACCGTGGTGCAGTGATTAGCACACAGAAATACAGATTTGATGGTAATGGGTTCGAATCCCGCCAGAGCTTCTCAAAGTCATTGTGAGATGTTTTTTTCATCCCCAAGCCGGCATCTGTCCGAACATGTGCTCTGGGCTTGTTGGGAAGACTGGGCATCACACAGATGAGTTTCTTTCACTCCACGGATGCGTTATTTAGGGTACTGCTCAGATATCCTGATCAACAGAATTGTCTGTCTCTGCCTTCACCAGAGACACACCAAGCACTGCTAGAGAAATTAAACACCAACAACAATAACAACAACGACAACAACAACAACAACAACAGTTTCAATTTCTCAAGGCGATGTCTCTGCGCTCGGAATGAATTCCATATGCACTAACGTCACAGGTGCCATGTGATGGAAAAGATCCAGAATGATCATGGCACAAGCCTTAAGCCTGCACATAAACCCATGAGCTGGCCAGGTCCTGAGGTCCTACCTAGATAGTCCCATAACCCCGAGGTCGTAGGGGAGTGAGGTGGCAGAGACGTCAACTTTTCCTGGGGCCAGCGCCACGAGGGCGGCGCCCACCCTCTCTCCCTCGTTTCAAGTTCATATTCATATTCATAATCACATTTTTTACCAAGACTTCAGAAAGGCAAGAAGACTAATTGGTCCTCAAGGAGAATAACCTGGGAAATCAACCTATCCCTCCGATGTTTTTTACCAAGGTAGCCGGGCAATGGCCTGCTCTTCACGTTTTTCAACTGCCGTGGGATCTTTAGCGTGCCAGAAGGCACACGGATCCAATTCGTTTTTCGTCCCATTTCGAAGAACCAGACGTTCAGTTCAATTTTCCAGTCAAACTGAGGAGAAAAGTCGAGGCCTCTATGGGGAGCGAACCCTGGAACCTCGTTTAGTTATTGGCAGGCGAACGTCTGAACCATTCTGCCACTCTTCTCCCGTAACGTCATTGAGAACATTGTAAACATAGCAGCCTAGATGAAAGCGAATAATCTGAAAATGAATGAAGGTAAAAAACAAAACTCATGTACGCTGGTACAAAATC
>JAPXFY010000028.1:47704086-47706586 GCA_030674185.1 Monoplex corrugatus
TTTTATCTAGTCTATATTTTATACTGATATTTCATCAGTCTATCTTTGGAATAACTTTTGTTACGTGTAAATGACACGTGTATCTGTGCATCTCACCTTCAAAAAAGGAACATATATATCAAGCCCATATATATATATGTATTTATACATGTATATATATGTAATATATATGTATATATATATGTATATATATATATATATATATATATATATATATATATATATATATATATATATAAAGTAAACAAATAAACAGTTAAAGGTCTGAATCACAACACAACTAGCTATTCTGTATAAACTCGTCTCACAAGACAGACCCCCCCCCCCCCCGCCCCTCCAGTCAATGCACAAATGCCCAGTTGTCTATCAACTAGGCGAAGACAACATTTTCTTAATCATTTAGCGATATGCTACAAGAACTCGATAGCTACATGCAGATTAATCAAAAAGATACCTCAGAATGTGTCAGTGAATACGGATGATCAATGGTTGCTACTATTTAGAAAAAAAAAATTTTTCCTTCAGAAAAAGCAAAAGTCTTATTTGAAATCTTTTGGAGAAATTCTTTTTCTGCTCCTTCATTGTTATGTTGGACTATTTCGGCCAATTTGCGTGTGTATTAATACAAAAGCCTGTCTATATCGTTACCGGTGTGATTCATTGCACCGTGTGACGCCATACCTGTTATTGTTGGTGTTATTGTTGTTTAAAGCCCAGCTGACTGCGCAGAACCATATCAGGGCTACAACCGCTTCAAACCATACAAAACTTCAACAGGCAAAGAAAAAAAAAAGAAAAAAAAATTAATTGCACAAATCAATGCATTCGCGCACATAATCTATGGACATATCCCCGGCGTTGACCACCTCGTTCAATTTATCGCACAGGGGGTTTAAAAAGTATATCTGAATACAAACTTAAGCACAACTAAGGACACCAAAACATATACAAAAACGGGCGTAAATTTCCTAAAATTGCTTCTGCGTATCTCACCTCCCTAGAGCCAAAAATGCACTTAATACATGTACCCAATTATCAATCCCAAGAAAAAGTACGTAAGACTTTATCGAACACATACAGGTGAATGGACCATTAAGGCAGAAAATGACAGGAAGAAATGACAGAAAGCAAAGGAACAAGGCAGAAACAAAGAGAGTGACAGAAAAGAGGAAATTTCTAGCACAGAATTTCCGAAGGTGGGGATACTATTTGTACTGAAAGAGCCCCCGGCAACCCAACGGGGAGAGAGGGCATACCTATCGGCCAGCGTTGAAAACATGATTAACTGAAAATAGCAAGACACAGACACTGTGTCCACAATTTGTTTCATTCGATGGAGCTGACGTAATGGTGTTCATCATCATCATCAGGTGCCCTGCCACATGGCTTTGGCGATTATGGTCATCCATATGCATCTATCCCTTGTTGCTGCAAGTGCATCTTCGACCCTCTCTGTCCTCAGCCACTCTGCAAGTCCGTCCAGTATTTTCTCCCTGGGTCTACCTGGTGTTGTCTTTTCATCCAGCTTTTCTGTTGTGACCAGGTGCTCTAATTCCCTTTCCTCATAAAATTTCCTATAAATGTTGCCTGTCTTTTCCTAATGTTCTTTATCAATGGTCTTCTTGTGTCTGCCTCCATCAAGACTGTCTCGTTTGTTTTCTTTGCTGTCCATGCAACTCTCAACATTCTTCTTACAAACCACATCTCGGCTGCCTCAATTTTGTTGACTGTCCACGCCTCACAACTGTATAACATTATCGGTTCTATATAACATTCAAGAACTGTCTTCCTGATGTTAACTGATACGCATGGTAAGAATGCTTTTCATCTTATTGAATGCTGTTTTGGATTTGCCGATTTTTGCCGGCTATTTCTGATGTGCATCTGCCGTCTGGTGAGACGATCGTTCCCAGATATTTAATGGCGTTAGAAAAATTAACTTGGACATTTAGCACCGTATGGAGAAGCCATGGGATGGTGTGTACCGTTTCAGTAACACAATGACAGATGGAAAGTGTCGAATATGAAAGGAAAAGAGTAGACGACTAAGTACAAATCCTTGTCGTAAACCCATGTGACAGAATTGCTGGTTCAGAAATATGATATGTCACAGTCTGTTTGTTCAGCTACAGTACGTAAATAATGTAAGGAATGAAAGCAGGGGCTGTTTCTTTAAGTGTCTTTGTATATCGCTTGCCTTTCTGAATGTTTAGATTGTTTTCTTGACATTTTTCTGTATTCATTCATTCTGTATTCATTCACCGAAAACTTAGATTTATCCTTTTCAGTCTCTTGTGACCTAGAAGGTGAATCATACCCATTCACTCCGACGTGCCTTCCTGGCTTTTGCGATTGTTATCCATTCACATCAATCATGGAAACTCTTAGTGACTCATTTTGTTCACAAAAGCAAAGACTGATGCACAGACGTACACATGCGGCACTGCCTGACGTCATTCTGTTTTAACCCTTTGATTCCCGTACGCTATCCACCAACTGC
>JAPXFY010000028.1:47714086-47734086 GCA_030674185.1 Monoplex corrugatus
CCAGGGAAGTGGGGAAGTGGGACTTATCTAATCCTATACTGACACCACCAGAACAACAATGATGTTAAGATGGGACAGTGAGGAGGCCAGTTTTAATATAGCGCACCCCGGGATTCGAACCCACATCCATTAGCATGTGAATCCGATGCTCAACGACTGTTATGTTACTGTTATTGTTGTTTAAAGCCTAGCCGACTGTGTAGAGCCATATCAGGGCTACAACTGCTTCAAGATATACAAAACTTGAACAGGAAAATAAAAAGAAAATTAAGTACACGTATCAATGCATTCGCGCACATAATCTAAAGACATGCCCCTGGCGTGGACCACTCCGTCCAATTATCGCACAGCGGATTTAAAAAAACACACCTGAATACAAATTTAAGCATACCTAAGGACACCAAAACATATATATAAAACGGGCAATATCATTACCTAAAATAGCTTCCGCACATCTCACTTCCCTAGAGCCAAAATACACTTAATACTTGTACCCAATTACCAGTCCCAAGAAAAATCACGAAAGACTTTATCGAACACATACAGGTGAATGGACCAGCAAGGCACAAAATGATAGGAAGAAAAGACAGAAAGCAAAGGAACAAGGCAGAAACAAAGAGAGTGACAGAAAAGAGGAAATTTCTTGCATAGAATTTCCAGAAGGTGGGGATAATATCTATACTGAAAGAGCCCCCAGCATCCCCACGGAGGGCGGGGGGGGGGGGCTCAACCAACTGAGCTACTGGGGCCCGCGTAAGCAGTAAACGGACATCATAGTACTTAAAACATCACCATCTAGACGCCAGCGTAAACAAGTGCATAACACATCTTTTAGGTTTCGTAAGAACATTTGCTGGAAACTAATTATAAGTGACAGGACCTGTTGGGGGAAAGAAGAAGAAGGAAGAAAACAAAGAAACAAACAAGGAGAAGGCGAAGATTGAAGATGATGATAAACAAAAAGCACAGGTAACAATAAGCACAGGTAAACAATATGGTTGAACGACACATCCATAAACTGTGGCTACTGTTCGTAACGGAGTAAAAATTACCAACGACACAACAACTGTCTTCTCCATCTTAATTGTTAGCCCCGCAAATGCAGCCAGCGCACGACAAGCACAGTAGTTGTTGGTAATCATGCTACAGAAATACAGTCTAGTTTTAAAACAAGCTTGTTAGAAGTTTGACTCATCCGATTTCGTCGTTGATGATTCCAATTGAGAGCCAAGAAATATAAGTAGCTATATCACTGAATAATCCATGTCGTGAGATATAGGAATAGACATTATTATTAAATTTTAAAAAAAGGAAAGAAGGAAAGAAGGAAGCAAAAGAATATCTCGTATCTCGAACGATTGCTTACTAAAAAACGTTGTTCTTACTATTGATATATCGATGTGGTGTGACATTTGAACGCATTATTATCCATTCTATGTCACAGGTACTGCTCATTGTCTTGTTCACAGGTCTAGTCATCAACGTACATTGAGGTGACAGACATTTCCTTCTGTGTCTATAGTTTCAGACTTTTTGTCTTCTGTGTCTATAGTTTCAGACATTGTCTTCTGTGTCTATAGTCTCAGACATTGTCTTCTGTGTCTATAGTTTCAGACATTGTCTTCTGTGTCTATAGTCTCAGACATTGTCTTCTGTGTCTATAGTTAATTGTCTTCTGTGTCTATAGTTTGAGACATTGTCTTCTGTGTCTATAGTCTTAGACATTTTCTTCTGTGTCTATAGTTAATTGTCTTCTGTGTCTATAGTTTCAGACATTGTCTTCTGTGTCTATAGTTAATTGTCTTCTGTGTCTATAGTTTCAGACTTTGTCTTCTGTGTCTATAGTAAATTCTCTTCTGTGTCTATAGTTTCAGACATTGTCTTCTGTGTCTATAGTTAATTGTCTTCTGTGTCTATAGTCTCAGACATTGTCTTCTGTGTCTATAGTTAATTGTCTTCTGTGTCTATAGTTTCAGCCATTGTCTTCTGTGTCTATAGTTAATTGTCTTCTGTGTCTATAGTTAATTGTCTTCTGTGTCTATAGTTAATTGTCTTCTGTGTCTATAGTTAATTGTCTTCTGTATCTATAGTTTCAGCCATTGTCTTCTGTGTCTATAGTTAATTGTCTTCTGTGTCTATAGTTAATTGTCTTCTGTGTCTATAGTTAATTGTCTTCTGTGTCTATAGTTAATTGTCTTCTGTGTCTATAGTTAATTGTCTTCTGTGTCTATTGTTTCAGACATTGTCTTCTGTGTGTATAGTTGTCTGTGGAAATGGCCTTCTTGCTTGTTTGTGTCCTTAGACATTCCTTCATGGTGTATTTGGGTGTGTACATTTTAAACCCGTTCTGAGTTCTGATTTCCACCGTTTTAGCAAGTCACTAAAACTTCTCTCTTGTACTTTATCGTATTCTTTAAACTGCGCTTGCAGTTCTGTTCTCATTGACGAAATATCAGACTGAATGTGTTGCAGATTCGTGTTAATAGATTGTACATCAGTTGTCGTTGAGACAACCAAGTCTTGTAGTAATGCCAGCTGATCCGCAAAATCAGAATGTTTGGAGCTGTCATTCTGTGCTGCGTCCTTCGGCCGATGGTCAGAGCTGTGTGCTGCTGCTCTGGCTTCGGTGCCAGATGTGTGATTTTGTCCACTGGTAACTTGCTCCTCCTCACACTCTGACTCATCATCTAATGACCACTCTTCGTCGAACGTCTCCCTGGATGAACAGTCAAAACATTTGATAGTCTTTAAGCTGAGCATGAAGAGGCCATGGATTGTCTTCAAGCTGAGGATTAAGAGGCCATACCATTGTGCCGTGTTCAATGTGAATATTCCGTTTAGTTAATTGCTTAAAACACTGCAATTTCCAGAAATCCCCAGGTATCCAAACCGGGAATAAATACGTATCTATGTCAAGAAAAATGTCATCGCCCTTTCCTTCACATCTCCTGTAAACAGAATACCCTCTGTTGTCAGGTTGATGAACACTGTATCGTAAGTACAGATCGATTTTTCTGGCTTCAAGGAATACATGGATCCTCCTGCAATTCAGGGACGTCATCCCTGTACGGTTCTCTGACAGTGTAAAACAGGGCATCTGTTATAGAACCTGCACTGTTTATCCTTGATTGTCTTTTACACGCGTTTACCGTATCACTAAAACACTGCGCTTGCTGGGTGTGAAGTTTTCTCAAGACCTGCCACACGTCTGGATTCACCCACACCGGAGCTATCCTGTCACTGGAAGGGCAGGTGTCTGACGATACTCGAGTCACTCTTGACAGCTGGAAAGTTGTGACGACACCGGTTGGAGAGAACAAGGCATAACTGCCTGTCTTACTTCCACTGTCTGTGGATGTTTCAGTCCGCTCAGCTTCATTCTGCATGTAGTTCATCACCGCCTTCCGGAGATACCGTCTAAAACTAATAACAGACACTTCTTTCTCGTCACTTTTCCTCACACAAATGTGCAAATCAAACGCAACTTCAAGCAACGACGCCGTTTTCTGAAGCTGTTCATCCATGGTTTCGATTTCCCAGAGTCTCACACTGTGTGTGATTCTGTCCCTGAGGCAATCAATTAATGAAGCTGACTTTTTAAACTCGCTTCACCGCTGTTCACAAAAAAAGCGGAAATGAGATAATTCAGATCTACAGTAGGTCGTCAGTGGTGTCACAATACTTTTTAAACAACTGGCTTCACCGTCGTTCACAGAAAAGCAGAAATGAAACAATTCAGATTCACAGTAGGTGGTAAGTGGTATCACAATTTACTTTGCTATTGTCTTAAGTGTGACGGACTTCGCGCCTGACAACGTGTAGAATGGAACAAAAAGATCACGTTGTCAACTAGCTGATATTGTTCCGATCACTGCTCAAGAGAAACACGGTGAAAGTCTGGGAGAATCACGAAGTCGTTTTCAGCTGAGCTCATCTGACTGAATTCAAGTTCATATTGCTTATAGCCCAGCCGACTACGAGAGCCATGTCAGGGCTCACACCACGTCAAAAACGACAACCCGGTTAATCTGACTGAATGAGAGCGTACTCTGTGTGAATCACAATAAAACCATCACAGCAGAATTGCGTTGTACCTGCCTAGAATGTGACCAGTATATGAAAGAATAACATCTGAAAATGAAAATGAGACAGGTGTGTGTGTGTGTGTGTGTGTGTGTGTGTGTGTGTGTGTGTGTGTGTGTGTGTGTGTGTGTGTGTGTGTGTGTGGTCTTTGATTTAATGGCTATTCACTAAAGTGATTTTAGAAACACACACAAAAAAAGGGGGGGGGTGATAGAGGAGGAGTGAAGAGGATATTTGAAAATTGTCAATTTTGGATTTGAGAAAAGATGATCCAGAAAACAACTGTTCCGAGGAAGGGAAGGTAAAATTAACAAATAACGTTACCATAATTAACGATGTAAACAAACTAACTAACAAACAAAATTAATAAATATCTAGAAGAAATGAATAAAAATAAAACTAAGAATTAACTAACCATAACAGTAAACAAAGTGAAATAACATTTTAAAGGTAATATGCTATAGGACTTTTTGACAGGCTAACAAAAAATTCATATAGTAATGGTGATGAGGCAAATATGTCAGAAACTGTACTCAAAGATAGTATAGGAATATATCGTTTTACCCTAATGAAAGAAAGAATATGACTATGTGTTATCTTCTTTCCACACAGACACACTATGTTCTTGGTGTATTTTGTTTTGAATGCATCAAGTTTCCATCTGTACATAAGGGATTGTATAATTCTGCTGTGTGTGTGTGTGTGTGTGTGTGTGTGTGTGTGTGTGTGTGTGTGTGTGTGTGTGTGTGTGTGTGTGTGTGTGTGTGTGTGTGTGTGTGTGTGTGTGTGTGTGTGTGTGTGTGTGTAAAAACTGTACGCGCACAAAGCTATGAGTGTTAACTCCTGTGCTGATTTCACACAGTAGTATATTTTACCCAGATTTATCCCGTGAAGGTACCCCTGTGGGGATGCCGGGGGTTCTTTCAGTATAAATAGTATCCTCACCTTCTGGAAATTCTGTGCCAAAAATTCCCACTTTTCTGTCACTCTCTTTGTTTCTGCTTTGTTCCTTTGCTTTCTGTCATTTCTTCCTATCATTTTCTACCTTGCTGGTCCATTCACCTGTATGTGTTTGACAAATCTTATGTACTTTTTTCTTAGGATTAATAATAGGGCACATGGTTATAATATATAATTGTATATGCTATGCTCTCTATAATTTTCCATTGCTTTTATTCTTGCTTTTATTGCTTTTATTCTTTCTCCCCATTTATAGCCATGCGTGTGTGTGTGTGTGTGTGTGTGCGTGCGTGCGTGCGTGCGTGCGTGCGTTCGTGCGTGCGTGCGTGTATGTCTGCTTCAGCGCTTAGATTTGATTTTATCAAGATTTTGCGCTATATAAATATTGTAATTATTGTAATTATTATTATAACATGTATTGAGTGCATTTTTGGTTCAGGGAGATGAGATATGCGGAAGCAATTTTAGGTAATTTATGCCCGTTTTTATATATGTTTTGGTGTCCTTAGGTGTGTTTAAATTTGTATTCAGGTGTGTTCTTTTTAATCTCCTGTGCGATAAATTGGACGGAGTGGTCAACACCAGGGGCATGTCCTTAGATTATGTTCGCGAATACATTGGTACGTGTACTTAGTTTTCTTTTCTTTTCTTTCTTTTTTTTTCCTGTTGAAGTTTTGTATGTTTTGAGGCAATTACAGTCCTGAGATGGCTCTACGCAGTCGGCTGGGCTTTCAAAAAACAATAACAATAACAACAACAATAACAACAACAGTCCTGTGGAGGAAAACATGTGCCACGATTTAGCTAACCTCATGCGTCACACACAAAGCCTTCTGAGCTGCACAAGATTCCTTCGCACGCAAACACGTGCGACATGCACATACATGTTGTAAAGTGCCATGTACACGTCACACACAGACACAGACACACACGCGTGTGCGCGAAACCCCCGCCCACCCCCACCCCCAACACACACAGAAAGAGAGAAGACAGAGACAGACAGACACACAGACAGTACACAGAGACAGAGACAGACAGACAACCAGAGAAACAGAAACAGACTGACAGACAGACAGAGACACAGAACACAACAGACACAAGACAGAGACAGACAGACACAGAGACAAGAGCAGACAAAGAGACAGAGAAGAGAGACAGAGACAGACAGACAGGAGACACAGACAGACAGAGACAGACTGACACACAGACAGACACACAGATAGACAAACAAACAGACAAACAGACAGAGACAGACAGACAGACAGAGTCAGAGAAATGACGATTTGACAAAGCAGTAAACCCTTTCAAGACAGGGGGCAGATTTCAAAATAACACACAACAAAAGCTGTGTAGTACCTGAAAATGGTCCACTCTACGAATATGTGGTACTGTCAGTTAAGTTGTGATTTTGGAGGCAAACCTTAATCAAACGTCCCAAGCTGATAACGTTCTCGTTACAATCTGTAAAGAGCTGAAAGCTAGAAAGGGTGCGTACAACCTGAATTATAAAATCATAACCAGTCTTATACGGAATTGGTTTTAGAAAGATGAGAAAGTTCTACTATTTAAAGTTCTGAGGACCTGGTTGGTGAGGAGTACAGCATTTGCCTTCCCATCCGCCAGCATCAGTTTTTTTTTAAAGGATCATTGCAACTCGGGAGGTGACCTTTGTGCTCACCTTTTTTTTTTTCGTCCCGTTTTCTACGCCACCTTAATGGCCACAGAAGTTGGCACAGTTTTTTTTTTACAATGCAATGATGATGATGATTTCGTTTTCTTCTACCTTGTAGCAGATTAGTCAGGATGGTTTCTGATTTGGTGGACGATCAAAGTTTCGTCGTCCGTTGAGCTTCCAACCAAGGGAAGTCACTCCTCCTTTCTCATGAATAACAGTTAGGGAGTGTCTATTGTAGGCACATACGTCACAATGATGTCAATGAGGATGATAATCATGATGCAAAAGAGTTCCACCTAGGATTGTGTGACAGGGTGTACTCTACGCTTACTATCATAATAATCCTGGCGTCAACCAGGCCCGAGAAACACAGACATCTGCGGTGCTGGTCAGAAGATTTGAACAACACCCTCAATGACGCATCCATGAAGTGGATGGGACTTGACTGTGTGGTAGTCTCAGTCTTCCCAATGACCCATAACACGCCCAACTCTGGGCAGGAGCCAGTTAGAGCTGAAAAAAAATCCCACAATGATTTGTGAAGGGACTGATGGGGATTTGGAACCCGCAACCTTCCAGTCGCCAGTTCCTTGCACTAACCACTACACCACGGCGACTGGTTTGCTGCATCAGTTTGCACGGGTACCAGTCACGGCCGTGGAACTTCATATGTGTGCAGCCTCCAGCCTACCCAGTTATAAACGGGTACCTGACTTTCTTCAAGGTTGTTATTGTTGTTTAAAGCCCAGCCGACTGCGTAGAGCCATATCAGGGCTAGAACGCTTCAAAATATACAAAACTTCAACAGGGAAAAAAAAACGAAAATCAATGCATTTGCGCACATAATCTAAGGACATGCCCCTGGGTTGACCACTCTGTCCAATTTATCGCACAGGGGATTTAAAAAACACACCTGAATACAAATATAAGCATACCTAAGGACACCAAAATATATTCAAAAACAGGCATAAATTAACTTAAGTTGTTTCTGCATATCTCACCTCTGTACAGCCAAAAATGCACTTAATACATGATCCAATTATCAACTCTTTTTTTGTTTTTTGTTTTGTTTGTTTTGTTTTTTTTTTGAGATTTTCATTTTCAGTAGTTTCTGTATGTCTGTCTGTCTGTCTGTCTGTCTTCTGTCTCTCTCACTCTCTCTCTCTCTCTCTCTCTCTCTCTCTCTCTCTCCTCTTCTGTTTCCCTTTCTTGTCCACATCATGAGTATTCTTAATAGAAACTTTGTCACATGACCCATCAAGCTGATTGTATAAAGAATCGCATTAGATATATTATATATATATTGTAATATATATATATTATAATTAAATATTAATATATTACTACTAATTTTATATATATCTAATCTATCTATATATCCATCATCTGTCTATCTATCTCTCTATCTATCTATCTATCTATCTATACTTAAACGAGTATATACATACATATGTACATATATATATGTACATATATATATATATATTAATATATATATAAAGTAGAGAGAGAGAGAGAGTGTGTGTGTGTGTATGTGTTGTGTGTGTGTGTGTGTGTGTGTGTGTGTGTGTGTGTGTGTGTGTGTGTGTGCGCGTGTGTGTGTGTTTTTCGCGCTTGTTGTTGTTGTGTGTTGTTTGTGTTTTGTTCGTTCGTTCGTTATTTCTTTTAACGTCTGCTCACATATGTGCTTTTAGACAATTGTGTTTGTTTGTGCGTTTATGTCTATGTGTGGTATCTCTCTCTCTCTCTCTCTCTGTCTCTCTCTCTTCTCTCTCTCTCTCTCTGTGCGCGCACGCAGATGTGTGTAAACTATCATGATAGGATTAGTAATGAATCTGATCATCAAGTGGTGGTATGTCTGTGCGTATGCGTGCGTGTGTGCAACGAATGCATGTGTGTTCATCTGAGTGTGTGCGTGAAAAGATCTTCTAATTCAGCCAGCCTTGTGCTGTGTGCCTGCGGGCAGTCAAGGCACGCGTTGCACGTGTTTCCGTCCACAGAAGCGAACTGTGTCAAAGTCACTCTGTCAAATCAACGCGCGTGACCCAGGACTCACCTCTGTGTTGGTTCAGACACATACCAGAAGCCTACAAGCTTACAGACAGCTGCTGAGAACGAATGAACTGTCTGAACCGTATTTCGTTTGTAATCAGATACAAAGCTGGTTCGCAGGTTAGCAAACAGTCTCCTTCAACTTCATTTTACAAACTTACTACCATCTTCAGGTGTGTGAGACTATTGAACTTTATTTTTGTTTACCTCTTTTCCGTGTATTCACTGTGCTAAGTTTGTGAACATTTGTGAAGTTAGTGCTTGGTGGTAGTCGTGGATACGTTCGTGACAGTTGCTTACATATAACCAAGAGTGACACTGGCCATGGCTGTTTTGCAAAACCTGTACGTTGGTCATGTACTGGAAACATTATTTGATGTACAAATGGGAATCAGGCAGCAAGAGAAGAAAGAAGAAGCGGTGATGTGTTTCAGAAACTCTCTCATGAAGGCAGTGGTTATGAGCATGAACAGAGTGTTGCAACATGCTCCTGTTAAACCAGATAGCATACTTATACATCCAGCCCTCTTTCTGTTCTACCCTACTGGGGTCGCCGCCAGTGAAAACATGTCCCAGAAATGTCCATATGGGCAGTCAGAAAATTGTCCTTCCCGTGAAGAGATAGCTCATGTGTGGGTCAGCTCCAGGATGGTGGATTTTCTCGCCATGACTCACTTTTATCAAGAGCAATTTTTTAGGGAAATGGTCAAAACGATAAAAAAATCAGGAAGCTTAGACCAGACAGATAAGAAACAAGATATTGTTTATCGTAGTCTCCGAGTAAACCCATCTGGGACTGATGAGAGTGCACACAAAAACGATCCTGAGTGCAAAATGATAGATTTGTATCACCGCTATGCTGTTCATAAGTTTGGTGATAAGCAGTATACTGTCCATGAAGCCAATATGGAAACAGGTAATTTCATCATCAGCAACCCAAAGGCGATTTTCTCCATGTCTGGATGCCGCGAGTGTTGAAGGAGACAAGGTCGTGTCAGTATTTATTGGCACAAGATCTGCTTATTGAATATGACAAAGAAACGTATAGTTTACCTGTACTTATGGATAAATTAAAACAGGAAAATAAAGCACTGACACTGGAGTTAACCGAGCTAGTGAAGCCATCGGAGAGCACAACACAGCAGCACAACAGGTGGCAACACCAGGACAAAACCTGGCATCCAACGTTAGCAGCAAAATGGCCACAGACAAGTCAGAAGACCAACCAACAGAACGAACATCAAGGAGCGACAAGAACATGCCCTCCAACAGTAGTAACACACCCAGTTGTGCTGATCTTATGGAGACACTACAGTCAGATATCGTCGCCTTAAGAAAAAGCACAGAACACATTCACACCAATTTGACCGTTGTTCAGTCTGACATCGTTTCCTTGAAAACAAATGCATATGAACTGTTTCACAGGTACGATGACAAGCTAGAGTCAGAATTCGATAAATTTTCAGAGCAGCTGATGTCAGAAGTGAGAACATATCTAAAAAGTAATCAAAAGAATGAAAAAGAAGAAGGCTCCAGGGACACAGACAGTGGTGACGATCAATAACTATCGACAAAGAAGGAAGTGGATGTGGTTTCTCTTAGAGAGAGAGATTTGTGTGTTGATACGTAGATTCCTGTTGACTGTCAGTAAGAGGATTACGCTAAAGGTAACGATCGTCAAATAACCTTGAGCTCCTAGAGCACTGAAGTGGTAGAATTAAAAACCTCAGGACAAAATGATAAAAAATGAATGAAAAATAAAATGATAATTTCAGTTTAGATTTCAGACATTTCTGATGGACGACATAACATGACAAGATAATTATGAGTGATGATAATAGTAACGTTTACAACAACACAACAATAATAATAACAATAGTTATATTATGTGGTAATAATAATAATAATGATAACAATAATAATAAATAATGATACTAATAACACTAATAATGATGATGGTGATAATAGTAATGATGAAATTAATAATAATGAAACATATGTGGTAAAAACACTCCAGAAAACAAGCTAAGTGCATGCACTTTATAAAAAATATATACATAGAGATGTAAATCAACGAAAAATTAAAGATATAAGCATGACATGACCTAGGACAGAAAGAAAACATCAGAAGCTTAACGTGTGTGGCATGATAATATTATGACGTTATTATAATAATTGCGTATTCTATTAATGATAATTCATAATAATTAATGTGAAACAGCACGTTGTAAACAAAGCGATGACACGACAAACATGTCCAAGTAAAAAACCCTCTGAGGTCGTAAGGGAGTGAGGTGGTAGAGACTAACGTTTCTTGGTGCCAGCGTTATAGACATGGTGACCATCTTCTATTCCTCATTGATTCACCCACCCTGCACCCTGAAGAAAGCCCGGCACACATTCACAACCAGGTAGAATGAAGGCCACAGACATCGAGTTCCCCAGGCAGGTCCTGATGTGTACAACCAATCCTGACAGATAGCTCTACCTATACGCCTGCAAGGCCTCTTGAGATGACAGAAAGCAACATAAGGCAGTAGTCATCATCATCATCATCAGGTGCCCTGCCGCATGGCATTGGCGACCATGGACTTCCAACCATCTCTATCTCTCGTTGCCCCTAGCATCTCCCCCACCCTCCTCATCCCCAGCCACTCTGCGAGTCCATCCAGCATTCTCTCCCTGGGTCTGTCTACCTGGTGCTCTCTTTCCCACCAGCTTTCCCGTTGTGACCAGGTGCTCCAAATCCCCCTTCCTCATAAAATGGCCTATAAATGTTGCTTGTCTTTTCTTAATCTTCCTTATGAGTGATCTACTTGTGTCTGTCTCCATCAAGACTGTCTCGTTTGTTTTCTTTGCTGTCCATGGAACTCTCAACATTCTTCTGAGAAACCACATCTCGGCTGCCTCGATCCTGCTCTGGCTTTGCTTGATGACTGTCCATGCCTCGCATCCGTACAACAGTACTGGTTCTATATAACATTCAAGGACTCTCTTTCTGATGTTAATTGATAGGCATTTGTTGGTAAGAATGCTTGTCATCTTCTTTGAATGCTGTTTTGGCTTGGCCGATTCTGCCAGCTCTTTCTGATGTGCATCTGCCTTCTGATGAAATGACCATTCCCAGGTATTTGAACTTATTAACCTGTGTCAAGGTTGTGCATTTGCTGTTATTTTGCATGAGGGGACTTCATGTTTTTTTTACTGCAGCATAAGGCAGTAGGTGGTAGAATTTCTGACATCAGAATGACAGAAAGCAGCATAAGGCAGTAGGTGATGAGAGTTTTTGACATCAGAATGACAGAAAGCAACAAGGCAGTAGTAGGTGGTACAGTAAAGCCAGAACACCAGAAAGAGAGAACACCAGGTAGACCCAGGGGTGAAATATTGGACGGACTTGCAGGGTGGCTGAGGACAGAGAGAGTGGAAGACGTGCTTGCGGCAACAAGGGATAGATACATGCATATGGAGGGCCATGATCGCCAACGCCATACGGCAGGACACTTGATGATGAAGATGATGATAACGTGGTACAGAGTCTGTCATCACGTACCCGTGACATTAACCAGAGTTAGCAGTTGGAAGACACTGGTGGCCAGAGTTGTCTAGCTGTGGCAGCACCGTTGAGGATGTCACTCATTAACTGGAGTCATCACTGTCATCCCATGACAAGCCTTTCAAATTTGAAACACAACCTGACTTCTACACGTGTTCTTTCGTTACCACTGTAGAACTTCCAGTTGAAAGGTCTGGGCTTTCACCCTGCTCGGGAGGACATTTTGGTGGGTAAACTGTGGACATTTTGGTGGGCAAACTGTGGACATTTTGGTGGATAAACTGTGGACATTTTGGTGGATAAACTGTGGACATTTTGGTGGGTAAACTGTGGACATTTTGGTGGGCAAACTGTGGACATTCTGCTGGATAAACTGGACATTTTGGTGGGTAAACTGTGGACATTTTGGTGGGCAAACTGTGGACATTTTGGTGGGCAAACTGTGGACATTTTGGTGGGTAAACTGTGGACATTTTGGTGGGTAAACTGTGGACATTTTGGTGGGTAAACTGTGGACATTTTGGTGGGTAAACTGTGGACATTTTGGTGGGTAAAATGTGGACATTTTGCTGGGTAAACTGTGGACATTTTGCTGGGTAAACTGTGGACATTTTGCTGGGTAAACTGTGGACATTTTGCTGGGTAAACTGTGGACATTCTGCTGGATAAACTTTGCTGGATAAACTGTATACATTTTGCTGGGTAAACTGTGGACATTTTCCCGGTAAATTGTGGACATTGTGTTGGGTAAAATGTAGACATTTTCCTGGGACATTTTATCCAGTATCCAAGATCAACGTGTTAATGTGTCAAACGGGTAACCACGTTGGTATAATATACGCATGCAGAATGTATACAAAATATGCACGTTAAAGACCCTGTAGATTATGGCAGTGTCTGGTGGCTCACAGAAACATGAAAACACCCAGAATGCAAGCCCACGGAAGCGAAAGTGTGCAAACTGCAGGAACATACGGCGTGTAAAACGTGTAGGGAAATAAACCGTGCATACACGCATTTTGAAAAAAATCGGAACGCATAAAAGATTACTTTGACAATCGAATGGGCAATGCATGTTTCATTCTGATCCTGAGAAAAGTTGGTCTCTACCATCTCATTCCCTTACGATCTCAGCGTTATGGGACATCTCTA
The DNA here is from genome assembly GCA_030674185.1 of Monoplex corrugatus. Classification (NCBI taxonomy): domain Eukaryota; kingdom Metazoa; phylum Mollusca; class Gastropoda; order Littorinimorpha; family Ranellidae; genus Monoplex; species Monoplex corrugatus. The sequence continues at coordinate 47,727,565 of JAPXFY010000028.1, forward strand.
CCTTAACTGTGAACCTTTTTTAACATGAGAATGACTGAAGTAACAGTGTATGTAAAAGATGAATAATTATCTTGGAGAAGATTTTAGCAGACTGTGATATAGATTTTTCAGGACACGTTGTACTTATCAAAAAGTGTTTGTGGCAAGGTGTGTTTTTCTTCCCTAGTTAAAACCAGCCACCTTAAAGATTGGTTTTGATGACATCTTCCTTTCTGCATGCACTTCAGGGTGCATTTGTACTCATCCAAGTTCTTGTGTGGTAAAATGGCCTGATGCACGTCAGGTTTTCTGTCTGATAACTCCAAAACAAAATGCTAAAAGTTTTCACAAAGAATGTTCCCAGCAAAATTCGTCAGTTATATTTGTCGATACGCAACAAATTACAAAAACGAACTTGGCTATTGGGAACAATGATGATATAATGTCAGAATCACTAGTAGTGTGGCTTCAAATTTCGAAATATTTAAATCTCAAGATAAAAGCATTAGGTTTCACTGGAACAGTCTCAGAGCTAGCCCTCACTACACAGGCATAACAGAAGCATAAAGACATAATGAAATGCTTCACTGAAAATAAAACATAGATGCTAAAACTCCATTTACAAACATACAAACAAAGAGAAGAAAGCAAAGGAAACATTAAAAGCAAACAACGGGAGAGGAGGGTAATGACGAGAGACAGAAATTTTATTTTATTACCAAATGACTACTTGTGTGAATATCTGACACAATGGTATATACAGAGACATGCTTGGGCATCACACTACGAATAAATAACATATCTGTGTGTGTATATATCCCCGTGGAGATGCCTGGGATCTTTCAGTGTGAATCGTATCCCCACCTTCTGGAAATTCTGTGCTAGAAATTTCCTCTTTTCTGTCATTCTTTCTTTTTTCCTCCTTTGCTTTCTGTCAATCTTCCAATCATATTCTGCCATGTTAATCCATTTCATCTGTATGTGTTCGTTAAAGTCTTACATACTTTCTCTTAGCATTGATAATTGGGTACATGTGTTTAGTGCATTTTTGGCTCTAAGGAAATGACATATGCGGAAGCAATTTTAGGTAACTTAGGCCCGTTCTTATATACGTTTTATGTCCTTAGTTATGTTTAAATTTGTATTCAGGTATGTTTTTTAGTCCCCTGTGTGACACATCGGATGGAGTGGTCAACGCCAGGGGCATCTCCTTAGATTATGTGATCGAATGCAATGATATGTGTACTTAATTTACCTTTTCTTTTCCTGTTGAAGTTTTGTATGTTTTGAAGCAGTTACAGCACTGAAATGGCTCTACGCAGTCGGCTGGGCTTTAAACAACAATAACAATAACAACCTTTTTCCAACTGTAGAAATCGTTGCTCAAATCTGTCTTTGCTAATTTACTGTCTGCCTAGAACAGAAAATACTGAAAGCGTCTTAGACAGGAAGCCATTTTGACCATTTTCCTGAACAAGACTGTTTCACATTTTTTCTGAATGAAAATTCATAATGTTCTTTGTTTTACAGTTATTGCTCTCTCTCTCTCTCTCTCTCTCTCTCTCTCTCTCTCCCCTCCCCCCATCTCTCTCTCTCAACCTCTCTCTCTTTCTCTTTCTCTCCCCCTCTATTTCTCTCCCCCCCCCTCTCTCTCTCTCTGTTTATCTGTCTGTCTTTCTGTCTGTCTGTTTTGTCTATCTCCGTTTAGTGATGTGTAAATTGCATCTCCGTGTAAAATCAAACAGAAAATATATGTGTATTTATAGCTTTCTCGTTCAGTAAATATGTGTAATTAACATTCATTTTGAGCGTGTAAATTATACTGCTCCCCCAAAAAAAATTCGAAACAAAGCAACAACGACTACAACAATAATAAAAAACAAAACAATGAAAGCACAAAGAAAGAAAGAATATGTGACAGTGCATATGAAAATCATGGATAATGGTCAAATTTCAAAAAATGAGCTAAATATGCTATCTGAAAGAAGAAATAATTCTAAATAAGACACAAAAAACAGATTTCATTTATCTTTATTAGATTCCAAGTTACATGCATTTAAAGTTCCCAGATGACCGTGACCTACTTTTGAGAAAATCATGTTTTAAAATTACAAATTTTCATTTAGCTCTAATTTTGTTATATGAATTTTTCTAAGTAAGTGGGTGATACCAAAATAACAAGAATAACTCAGAGAACCTTGGTAACTCATTCAATTTCACCAGATAATTGCTATTTAATATAAAAATCATCCCAGTACCTTGCTCATTGGGCTTAAAATGTTGAAAACGCAGAAGCGTTTCAAACTTTTACATAAAAATTTGTGGAAAAATAACTATAATTCAGAATCACTCCAAATTTTCAGGAAACATAGATGTGTAAATGTATTTTAATCTGTATGTGTTAGTTTGTATGTATATTTGTTTGTAACCTCTGATGACACATTTGCTTATTAAAATTATGGTATTATGTTAGTAATATCAATTGAAGAAAGACAGGTATTGATACAACACAGAAACTCAACATAGCAGTATTATGAGTCACCAACTTGAAATTATGATCAGGTATCCTTATTCCTACAAAAACAGCACCAGAAAGAAGATCCAGAAATGGTCTCAGGGTATGTTCACTTTTCACTGATTTCAGTCTCACATCCCTACTTATCCACAAGGAAAAAACCCAACAATATCAGCACAAAAAAACAAATCACACGACTGTTTTCTTCTTAGGTCCTCTCTTGTTTTTCTTTGGCCTGCCTGGAGTCCTGGAAGAGGATGGTGGGGTGGCCTGGCTGGTGGATGGTTTGGACAGATGGGGGGAAGGAGGCAGGGACTGCGATGTGGTGGCCTTGGCAGAGAATTTGAGGCTGATAGGCTCAGGGCAGACCAGGTCTCTCTTCTCTGGGTGTACAAACTCCCTGATCTCAGAGAACAAGTATTCCTGTCTTTGTTCACTGAGACCACTCGGACGAATGATAGGCGGGAGATCATCAGGCAGGGCAGTGGGCTGTTTCAGTGGTTCGAAAACCTGCACTGGTCCGTCTGCAGACTCCTTGCAGCAGACTTGAGGCTTCCCATCCTCATTGGTTTCAAACTTAAAGTGATGGTACTTTTTCAGCCCCACCAACTTTCTAAACCACTGATTCAGGTATTCAGTCCAGTCACGGGTAGGAACCAGAGAGTTCCCGTCTTGGTCACCGCACAGCTGTGGTATTAGAATACCAGATGGCGATGCAGATGACACCACTTCTGAGATGTCATTCAGACAGTCCACTCTTGTCCGGCGAAATTTTCTTTTGAAGAGCCCGAAACAGGCATCAGGGCCAAATTTGGTGTGACCTGCCAAGAGAAATGATAGTGTGATGACCTTGTGACGGCCAGTCATGACACGCCACATCAAATATTGCAACATGGCATTGTTCTTATTTTGCCCGGCACAGTTATCTGCATGGAGATGGCACGATGCTTCTTTTAACCCATAGTTTTCCAGGAAAAAATCCACAAAAGAAATCACTGTGTTTGCTCCCTTCCCTGTTTCCATTGCTTCATCAAGGAGAAACACAACCATCTGTGGGAGGGCCTCTGTCATCATGCCAAAGACACCACATTTTCTAGGTGTTTTAAAGTACACCGGACCGGGCTGCAGGGGGTCTGAAGGATAATGGACTTGTTGTGCAAAGTCAAAACTGTAGTGGGCCATGATGTCCCTTGAGCAGGCTGCTGTGTTGTTTCCTGGTGTCTCCAGTCGGTCCAGTCCTGCAGTCTTCAGCTCCTCCTGCAACAGTGCAACTGCAAGCTGTGGTTTTGTTTTTCCTTCATCAAGTTCATGTCTTGTTTTCACCTGGTTGTGTGTGTGTGTGTGTGTGTGTGTGTGTGTGTGTGTGTGTGTGTGTGTGTGTGTGTGTGTGTGTGTGTGTGTGTGTGTAAATTTACATTAAAATTTTTTGTGCATGCATGATGACCTGTATTGTTTGTGTGTGTGTGTGTGTGTGTGTGTGTGTGTGTGTGTGTGTGTGTGTGTGTGTGTGTGTGTGTGTATGTGTGTGTGTGTATGTGTGTGTGTGTGTGTGTGTGTGTGTGTGTGTATCTCTGTGTGTGTGTGTGTGTGTGTGTGTGTGTGTGTGTGTTAATTTAGATTAACATGTATGGTGAACTGGTATGATAATGTGTATGAGAATCAATACTCCAACCATAGATAATGTGAATCAGAATGCTACATTTTATTGCTATAATTCTGTGCTTAATACATGTATCATTTCAAAACACTCACACATACATACATGTACAAACACAGAGTACAACCTGACAGACACACACACTGTAATGATAAAGGGACACCCTGGAATCCCTAACTGTGATAATGCTATTGAATTTATAAGTAAAACAGCAACTTACCTTTGCTCTGGCAACAACAAGCTTGTACTCCTCTCTCTCTCTGTTTGCTGCAGCAAGGTGTTGAACTGCAGCTGTTGCCAGTTCCATCTTCTGAGTGTCAGTCATGGTTAATGACTTCATTTGCTGCAGTGCATAGTTGTTTCTCTGACATTGCCAGCAAAGGTCTGTCCTAGGCTTCATAGGCAGGATGTCAGGAAGGTGTTTCTTCCACAGGTATAAGAACGTACGTTTTGAAACGCAGCGTCCACCATCGGCATCACAGGCAACAGAATACTCTTTGTGCACAGCAGTTTTAGTGGATGAACAGGGAAGCAGCTTCAAGTCATCTCTATGGTAGCCTGGGATTCGACCCGGAAGAAGGATTCCATGCACTTCTGCGTAATTCGAAATGAAGTCTACTACCTTCTTTTGTTCCTCAAATGTTAAGGCCTTATAAGGCTTTCTGTTGGTGTTGCCATGTTGCCTTGGGGTCAACCCATTTTCTTTATAATGTTTAATCAAGTGGTCCAGTTTCTGACTCCCAATGCAATGGACATACTGAAACAATTCACGGCATATTTTGAATCCATTCAACATGTACTGACTGCGGCACTTCTTTCTTGGAGTATTCTGCCGACGCTTTGTATTCACCGTCATTGGACCAGTTTGAAGAAACGCCTTCAGTTGGCTGAAGATGGCATTGTCCAGTTCTTCTTTTGTCATTGTCAGGTGATGCATACGTAATTCGCACAGCTCTTCTGACTTAAACTGCAGATAGCAAGGCTGTTTATCATTCAGCTTACATGCACACTGGAAGGGAGCAGACAGCTTTGGGTCAGGCTTTCCAGCGTTCTCACTGAAGCAGGCTGTTCCATCGTCAAATTCACTATTAGTGTTACAAGTGTCCGCCTTGAAAATGACTGGTGGACGTATCATGTCACCCTCAGCCTCGTCTGGGTCATCAGCTGAAAACAAACAGTATGCACACCTTGTACAAATCTACAATATGAAACTGATAATATTAAATATAAATTATCAACACACATTCACACACATGTATACACAATTTTAATCATGTATGCTCACCAACACACAAAAATACACACATGCACTCATGTATAAACTGTAATCATGTATGCACATCAACACACACACACACACATGTTTATGTGCATGCACACACACACACACACACACACACGGTTTTGCCTTGTCAGTCTGCGGCTAAAAAATAGCATCAGCATTACCAAATTAGATCACTTGTTTTTATGAATTTTGGGTCTACTTACATTATAATTTACACAAATCAAATGGATACGACTTATTCCTTTCATGATAATAATTCTAGTTCGCCAGTAATTCATACAAGGTTATGAACACACCAAATAAACTTTCGAAGTGAAAGCAATCATGACATGACATCAACAGTAGGCCTACTTACCAGAACTAGATTCCATGTGCTCGTCTTCAAAACCATTCGGCATGGGCATAGAATCCTCTTCATCACTGCTGGAATCTATTTCTGACTGTCTGTCATCTCCAAAGTAGTCTGTCACTGCTTCAACTAATTCTGGAGAAGTGAAATCAGCCGTTTCCGACAACATTTTACAGAGCTGTGCGCTCGACACTTTCCGACGCGCCGCCATTGTTTTGCTTCGACTCGTGTGTTGACAACACACACAGTTGGGGGTCACTCACTTTCTGTAATTATTGCGGCTTGTAGAAAAAACGTAGAGCGAAAAAAATTCAGACTTTGACAGGAAATGTATGATAGTTTTCAAAGAAATTAAAAGAGAAGGATATAATTGTAGCAATGATTAAACGAGCTTCAGTTAAAATTGATCACGGGTATGTCGCTCTGAACACACTACCGCCTGAAAAATCGAATTAATACGCCCGAATACAACACGAAGAGAAACAATGACCGTGAAAGTAGGGCCTAGAGACTAGTTACAACTTACAAGTTGTGTCCTTTCACTTACTACGACTGGTTTTATACAATGAAAATCGTGTTCAAAGTAGGTCAAATTAGTCCGTTGCTTTTGCTTAATTTCCCATCACATCCCACAGAAAAATATTTAATTAAAATAGTTTTAGCTTGTATTTGTTGATAATACTTTGGAATTTAATAGAAAAAACACCATTGAACCCTAAAATACAAAAATTTCATCA
>JAPXFY010000028.1:47743544-47748544 GCA_030674185.1 Monoplex corrugatus
TGCTGATCTTATGGAGACGCTACAGTCAGAAATCGTCGCCTTAAGAAAAAGCACAGAACACATTCACACCAATTTGACCGTTGTTCAGTCTGACATCGTTTCCTTGAAAACAAATGCATATGAACTGTTTCACAGGTACGATGACAAGCTAGAGTCAGAATTCGATAAATTTTCAGAGCGGCTGATGTCAGAAGTGAGAACATATCTAAAAAGTAATCACAAGAATGAAAAAGAAGACGACTCCAGAGACACAGACAGTGGTGACGATCAATAACTATCGACAAAGAAGGAAGTGGATGTGGTTTCTCTTAGAGAGAGAGATTTGTGTGTTGATACGTAGATTCCTGTTGACTGTCAGTAAGAGGATTACGCTAAAGGTAAGGATCATCAAATAACCTTGAGCTCCTTGAGCAGTGAGATGGTAGAATTAAAAACCTCAGGTCAAAATGATAAGAAATGAATGAAAAATAAAATGATAATTTCAGTTTAGATTTCAGACATTTCTGATGGACGACATAACACGACAAGATAATTATGAGTGATGATAATAATAACGTTTACAACAACACAACAATAATAATAACAATAGTTATATTATGTGGTAATAATAATAATAATGATAACAATAATAATAAATAATGATACTAATAACACTAATAATGATGATGGTGATAATAATTAATAGAAACATATGTGGTAAAAACACTCCAGAAAACAAGCTAAGTGCATGCATTTTATAAAAAATATATACATAGAGATGTAAATCAACGAAAAATTAAAGATATAAGCATGACATGACCTAGGACAGAAAGAAAACATCAGAAGCTTAATGTGTGTGGCATGATAATATTATGACGTTATTATAATAATTGCGTATTCTATTAATGATAATTCATAATAATTAATGTGAAACAGCACGTTGTAAACAAAGCGATGACACGACAAACATGTCCAAGTAAAAAACCCTCTGAGGTCGTAAGGGAGTGAGGTGGTAGAGACTTTAACGTTTCTTGGTGCCAGCGTTATAGACATGGTGACCATCTTCTATTCCTCATTGATTCACCCATCCTGCACCCTGAAGAAAGCCCGGCACACATTCACAACCAGGTAGACTGAAGGCCACAGACATCGAGTTCCCCAGCCAGGTCCTGATGTGTACAACCAATCCTGACAGATAGCTCTACCTATACGCCTGCAAGGCCTCTTGAGATGACAGAAAGCAACATAAGGCAGTAGTCATCATCATCATCATCAGGTGCCCTGCCGCATGGCATTGGCGACCATGGACTTCCAACCATCTCTATCTCTCGTTGCCCCTAGCATCTCCCCCACCCTCCTCATCCCCAGCCACTCTGCGAGTCCGTCCAGCATTCTCTCCCTGGGTCTACCTGGTACTCTCTTTCCCACCAGCTTTCCCGTTGTGACCAGGTGCTCCAAATCCCCCTTCCTCATAAAATGGCCTATAAATGTTGCTTGTCTTTTCTTAATCTTCCTTATGAGTGATCTACTTGTGTCTGCCTCCATCAAGACTGTCTCGTTTGTTTTCTTTGCTGTCTATGGAACTCTCAACATTCTTCTGAGAAACCACATCTCGGCTGCCTCGATCCTGCTCTGGCTTTGCTTGCTGACTGTCCACGCCTCGCATCCGTACAACAGTATTGGTTCTATATAACATTCAAGGACTCTCTTTCTGATGTTAATTGATAGGCATTTATTGGTAAGAATGCTTGTCATCTTCTTGAATGCTGTTTTGGCTTGGCCGATTCTGCCAGCTCTTTCTGATGTGCATTTGCCGTCTGATGAAATGACCATTCCCAGGTATTTGAACTTATTAACCTGTGTCAAGATTGTACCATTTGCTCTTATTTTGCATGAGGGGATTTCATGTTGTTTTTTTACTCCAGCATAAGGCAGTAGGTGGTAGAATTTCTGACATCAGAATGACAGAAAGCAACATAAGGCAGTAGGTGGTAGAATTTCTGACATCAGAATGACAGAAAGCAACATGAGGTAGTAGGTGGTAGAGTTTCTGATTTCAGAATGACAGAAAGAAACATAAGGTAGTAGGTGGTGGAGTTTCTGACATAGAATGACAGAAAGCAACATAAGGTAGTAGGTGGTAGAATTTCTGATTTCAGAATGACAGAAAGCAACATAAGGTAGTAGGTGGTGGAGTTTCTGACATTAGAATGACAGAAAGCAACATAAGGTAGTAGGTGGTAGAATTTCTGATTTCAGAATGACAGAAAGCAACATAAGGTAGTAGGTGGTAGAATTTTCTGATTTCAGAATGACAGAAAGCAACATAAGGTAGTAGGTGGTAGAATTTCTGACATCAGAATGACAGAAAGCAACAAGGCAGTAGTAGATGGTAAAGCAAAGCCAGAACAAGATTGAGGCAGCCGAGATGTGGTTTCTAAGACATGGACAGCAAAGAAAACAAATGAGACAATCTTGATGGAGGCAGACACAAGAAGATCATTCATAAGGAAGATTAGGAAAAGAAAGGCAACATTTTAGAGGCCATTTTATGAGGAAAGGGAATTAGAGCACCTGGTCACAACAGGAAAGCTGGAAGGAAAGAGAGAACACCAGGTAGACCCAGGGGAAAATATTGGACGGACTTGCAGGGTGGCTGAGGACAGAGAGTGGAAGACGTGCTTGCGGCAACAAGGGATAGATACATGCATATGGAGGGCCATGATGGCCAACGCCATACGGCAGGACACTTGATGATGAAGATGATGATGAGGTGGTACAGACTCTGACACCACGTACCCGTGACATTAACCAGAGTTAGCAGTTGGAAGACACTGGTGGCCAGAGTTGTCTAGCTGTGGCAGCACCGTTGAGGATGTCACTCATTAACTGGAGTCATCACTGTCATCCCATGACAAGCCTTTCAAATTTGAAACACAACCTGACTTGTACACGTGTTCTTTCGTTACCACTGTACAACTTCCAGTTGGAAGGTCTGGTCTTCCACCCTGCTCGGGTACCTCCCGCCTGGTGGTAAACTGGACATTTTGGTGGGTAAACTGTGGACATTTTGGTGGGTAAACTGTGGACATTTTGCTGAGTAAACTGTGAACGTTTGGTGGGTAAACTGTGGACATTTTGGTGGGTAAACTGTGGACGTTTGGTGGGTAAACTGTGGACATTTTGCTGGGTAAACTGTGAACATTTTGCTGGGTAAACTGTGGACGTTTTGGTGGGTAAAATGTAGACATTTTGCTGGGTAAACTGTGAACATTTTGGTGGGTAAACTGTGGACATTTTGGTGGGTAAACTGTGGACGTTTGGTGGGTAAACTGTGAACATTTTGCTGGGTAAACTGTGGACATTTTGGTGGATAAACTGTGGACGTTTGGTGGGTAAAATGTGGACATTTTGCTTGGTAAACTGTGGACGTTTGGTGGGTAAAATGTGGACATTTTGCTGGGTAAACTGTGAACATTTTGGTGGGTAAACTGTGGACATTTTGCTGGGTAAAATGTAGACATATTGCTGGGTAAATTTTGGACATTTTGTCCAACCCCCAAGATCGACCTGTTAATGTGGAAAACCACGTTCGTATATATACGCATGCAGAATTATACGAAATACGCACGTTAAAGACCCTGTACGTTATGGCAGTGTCTGGTGGCTCACAGAACATGAAAACACCCAGCAAAGCAAGCCCACGGAAGTGGAAATGTGCAGACTGCAGGAACATGCGGCGTGTAAAACGTGTAGGGAACTAAACCGTGCATTCACACATTTTGAAAAAAAAACGGAACGCATAAAAGATTACTTTGACAATTGAATGGGCGAATGCATATTTCATTCTGATCCTGAGAAAAGTTGAGGTCTCTACCATCTCACTCCCTTACGATCTCAGCGTTATGGGACATCTCTACCTTAACTGTGAACCTTTTTTAACATGAGAATGACTGAAGTAACAGTGTATGTAAAAGATGGATAATTATCTTGGAGAAGATTTTAGCAGACTGTGATATAGATTTTTCAGGACACGTTGTACTTATCAAAAAGTGTTTGTGGCAAGGTGTGTTTTTCTTCCCTAGTTAAAACCAGCCACCTTAAAGATTGGTTTTGATGACATCTTCCTTTCTGCATGCACTTCAGGGTGCATTTGTACTCATCCAAGTTCTTGTGTGGTAAAATGGCCTGATGCATGTCAGGTTTTCTGTCTGATAACTCCAAAACAAAATGCTAAAAGTTTTCACAAAGAATGTTCCCAGCAAAATTCGTCAGTTATATTTGTCGATACGCAACAAATTACAAAAACGAACTTCGCTATTGGGAACAATGATGATATAATGTCAGAATCACTAGTAGTGTGGCTTCAAATTTCGAAATATTTAAATCTCAAGATAAAAGCATTAGGTTTCACTGGAACAGTCTCAGAGCTAGTCCTCACTACACAGGCATAACAGAAGCATAAAGACATAATGAAATGCTTCACTGAAAATAAAACATAGATGCTAAAACTCTATTTACAAACATACAAACAAAGAGAAGAAAGCAAAGGAAACATTAAAAGCAAACAATGGGAGAGGAGGGTAACGACGAGAGACAGAAATTTTATTTATTACCAAATGACTACTTGTGTGAATATCTGACACAATGGTATATACAGAGACATGCTTGGGCATCACACTACGAATAAATAACATATCTGTGTGTGTATATACCCCGTGTGATGCCTGGGATCTTTCAGTGTGAATCGTATCCCCACCTTCTGGAAATTCTGTGCTAGAAATTTCCTCTTTTCTGTCATTCTTTCTTTTTTCCTCCTTTGCTTTCTGTCAATCTTCCCATCATATTCTGCCATGTTAATCCATTTCATCTGTATGTGTTCGTTAAAGTCTTACATACTTTCTCTTAGCATTGATAATTGGGTACATGTGTTTAGTGCATTTTTGGCTCTAAGGAAATGACATACGCGGAAGCAATTTTAGGTAACTTAGGCCCGTTCTTATATACGTTTTATGTCTTTA
>JAPXFY010000028.1:47753544-47778544 GCA_030674185.1 Monoplex corrugatus
GTCAGAAAACTGTCCTTCCCGTGAAGAGATAGCTCATGTGTGGGTCAACTCCAGGATGGTGTATTATCTCGCCATGACTCACTTTTATCAAAGGAAATGTTTTAGGGAAATGGTCAAAGCGATAAAACAATCAGGATGCTTAGGCCAGACAGATAAGAAACAAGATGTAGTTTATCGTACTCTCCGAGTAAACCCATCTGGGACTGATGACAGTGCACACAAAAACGATCCTGAGTGCAAAATGATAGATTTGTATCACCGCTATGCTGTTCATAAGTTTGGTGATAAGCAGTATACTGTCCACGAAGCCAATATGGAAACAGGTAATTTCATCATCAGCAACCCCAATGGCGATTTTCTCCATGTCTGGATGCCGCGAGTGTTGAAGGAGAGAAGCTCGTGTCAGTATTTATTGGCACAAGATCTGCTTATTGAATACGACAAAGAAACGTATAGTTTACCTGTACTTATGGATAAATTAAAACAGGAAAATAAAGCACTGACACTGGAGTTAACCGAGCTAGTGGAGCCATCAGAGAGGACAACACAGCATGCACAACAGGTGGCACCACCAGGACAAAACCTGGCATCCAACGTTAGCAGCAAAATGGCCACAGACAAGCCAGAAGACCAAGCAACAAAACGAACATCAAGGAGCGACAAGAACATGCCCTCCAACAGTAGTAACACACCAGTTGTGCTGATCTTATGGAGACGCTACAGTCAGAAATCGTCGCCTTAAGAAAAAGCACAGAACACATTCACACCAATTTGACCGTTGTTCAGTCTGACATCGTTTCCTTGAAAACAAATGCATATGAACTGTTTCACAGGTACGATGACAAGCTAGAGTCAGAATTCGATAAATTTTCAGAGCGGCTGATGTCAGAAGTGAGAACATATCTAAAAAGTAATCACAAGAATGAAAAAGAAGACGACTCCAGAGACACAGACAGTGGTGACGATCAATAACTATCGACAAAGAAGGAAGTGGATGTGGTTTCTCTTAGAGAGAGAGATTTGTGTGTTGATACGTAGATTCCTGTTGACTGTCAGTAAGAGGATTACGCTAAAGGTAAGGATCATCAAATAACCTTGAGCTCCTTGAGCACTGAGATGGTAGAATTAAAAACCTCAGGTCAAAATGATAAGAAATGAATGAAAAATAAAATGATAATTTCAGTTTAGATTTCAGACATTTCTGATGGACGACATAACACGACAAGATAATTATGAGTGATGATAATAATAACGTTTACAACAAACAAACAATAATAATAACAATAGTTATATTATGTGGTAATAATAATAATAATGATAACAATAATATAAATAATGATACTAATAACACTAATAATGATGATGGTGATATAGTAATGATGAAATTAATATAATGAAACATATGTGGTAAAAACACTCCAGAAACAAGCTAAGTGCATGCACTTTATAAAAAATATATACATAGAGATGTAAATCAACGAAAAATTAAAGATATAAGCATGACATGACCTAGGACAGAAAGAAAACATCAGAAGCTTAACTGTGTGGCATGATAATATTATGACGTTATTATAATAATTGCGTATTCTATTAATGATAATTCATAATAATTAATGTGAAACAGCACGTTGTAAACAAAGCGATGACACGACAAACATGTCCAAGTAAAAAACCCTCTGAGGTCGTAAGGGAGTGAGGTGGTAGAGACTTTAACGTTTCTTGGTGCCAGCGTTATAGACATGGTGACCATCTTCTATTCCTCATTGATTCACCCATCCTGCACCCTGAAGAAAGCCCGGCACACATTCACAACCAGGTAGACTGAAGGCCACAGACATCGAGTTCCCCAGCCAGGTCCTGATGTGTACAACCAATCCTGACAGATAGCTCTACCTATACGCCTGCAAGGCCTCTTAAGATGACAGAAAGCAACATAAGCAGTAGTCATCATCATCATCATCAGGTGCCCTGCCGCATGCATTGGCGACCATGGACTTCCAACCGTCTCTATCTCTCGTTGCCCCAGCATCTCCCCCACCCTCCTCATCCCCAGCCACTCTGCGAGTCCGTCCAGCATTCTCTCCCTGGGTCTACCTGGTGCTCTCTTTCCCACCAGCTTTCCCATTGTGACCAGGTGCTCCAAATCCCCCTTCCTCATAAAATGGCCTATAAATGTTGCTTGTCTTTTCTTAATCTTCCTTATGAGTGATCTACTTGTGTCTGCCTCCATCAAGACTGTCTCGTTTGTTTCTTGTGCTAGGAACTCAACATTCTCTGAGAAACACATTCGGCTGCCTCGACTGCTAGGCTGTTGCTTGTGACATGTCATGCCTGCATCGTACTACAGTAATGTTCTATATACATAAGGCTTATTATCTGATGTTAATATAGGATTGTTGCGTAAATGCATGTACATTTCTTGAATGCTGTTTGAGGGCAGGGCCGAATGTGCAGCTTTTCTAAGACTGATGGATCAGCAATGATGAAAACAATGGTATTGACTTAACGTGTCAAGGTTGTGCATTGCTGTTATGTTTGCATGACGGGATCATGTTATTTTTCTGCAGTTCATAAGGATAGTGGTAGTATTTCTGACATCAGAATGAAGAAAGCAGCATAAGGCAGTAGGTATGAAGATTTTGAATCAGATGACAAAGAGCAACAGGCTGTAGTCTACAAAAGGAAAGCAGGACCAGGAAAGAGAAGACACCAGGTAGACCCAGGGTGAAATATTGGACGGACTTGCAGGGTGGCTGAGGACAGAGAGAGTGGAAGACGTGCTTGCGGCAACAGGGATAGATACATGCATATGGAGGGCCATGATGCCAACGCCATACGGCAGGACACTTGATGATGAAGATGATGATGAGTGGTACAGATCTGACACACGTACCCGTGACATTAACCAGAGTTAGCAGTTGGAAGACACTGGTGGCAGAGTTGTCTAGCTGTGGCAGCACCGTTGAGGATGTCACTCATTAACGGTAGTCATCACTGTCATCCCATGACAAGCCTTTCAAATTTGAAACACAACCTGACTTTACACGTGTTCTTTCGTTACCACTGTACAACTTCCAGTTGAAAGGTCTGGCTTCACCCTGCTCGGGAGTACTTTTGGTGAGGTAAACTGGACATTTTGGTGGGTCAAACTGTGGACATTTTGGTGGATAAACTGTGGACATTTTGTGAGTAAATGTGACTTTTGGTGGGTAAACTGTGGACATTTGGTGGGAAACTGTGGACTTTGGCTGGATAAACTGTGGACATTTTGCTGGGTAAAACTGTGGACATTTTGCTGGGTAAACTGTGGACATTGTGGTAAACATGTAGGACATTTTGCTGGAGTAAACTGTGGACATTTTGGTGGGAAACTGTGGACATTTTGGTGGGAAACTGTGGACTTTGTGGGTAAAATGTGAACATTTTGGTGGGTAAAACTGTGGACATTTTGTGGTAAACTGTGGACTTTTGTGGTAAAATGTGGACATTTTGCTTGGATAAATGACTTTGGTGGTAAAATGTGTGACATTTTGCTGGGTAAACTGTGACATTTTGGGTAAATTGTGGACATTGTTGTGGGTAAAATGTAGACATATTGCTGGGTAAATTTTGGACATTTTGTCCACCAAGATCACCTGTTAATGTGGAAACCACGTTGTTATATACGCATGCAGAATTTATACGAAATAGCACGTTAAAGACCCTGTAGTTATGGCAGTGTCTGGTGGCTCACAGAACATGAAAAACACCGCAATGCAAGCCCACGGAAGTGAAAGTGTGCAGACTGCAGGAACATCGGCGTGTAAAACGTGTAGGGAAATAAACCGTGCATTCACCATTTTGAAAAAAAACGGAACGCATAAAAGATTACTTTGACAATCGAATGGGCAATGCATTTTCATTCTGATCCTGAGAAAAGTTGAGTCTCTACCTACTCACTCCTTACGATCTCAGCGTTATGGGACATCTCTACCTTAACTGTGAACCTTTTTTAACATGAATGACTGAAGCAAAGTGTATGTAAAAGATGGATAATTATCTTGGAGAAGATTTTAGCAGACTGTGATATAGATTTTTCAGGACACGTTGTACTTATCAAAAAGTGTTTGTGGCAAGGTGTGTTTTTCTTCCCTAGTTAAAACCAGCCACCTTAAAGATTGGTTTTGATGACATCTTCCTTTCTGCATGCACTTCAGGGTGCATTTGTATCATCCAAGTTCTTGTGTGGTAAAATGCTGATGCATGTCAGGTTTTCTGTCGTGATAACTCCAAAACAAAATGCTAAAAGTTTTCACAAGAATGTTCCCAGCAAAATTCGTCAGTTTATGTTTGTCGATACGTAACAAATTACAAAAACGAACTTGGCTATTGGAACAATAATGATATAATGTCAGAATCACTAGAGTGTGGCTTCAAATTCGAAATATTTATCTCAAGATAAAGCATTAGGTTTCACTGGAACAGTCTCAGAGCTAGTCCTCACTACACAGCATAACAGAAGTATAAAGACATAATGAAAATCTTCACTGAATAAAAACATAGATGCTAAAACTCATTTACAAACATACAAACAAAGAGAAGAAAAGCAAAGGAAACATTAAAAGCAAACAATGGGAGAGGAGGGTAAGACGAGAGACAGAAATTTTATTTATTACCAAATGACTACTTGTGTAATATCTGACACAATGGTATATACAGAGACATGCTTGGGCATCACACTACGAATAAATAACATTATCTGTGTGTGTATATACCCCCGTGTGATGCCTGGGATCTTTCAGTGTGAATCGTATCCCCACCTTCTGGAAATTCTGTGCTAGAAATTTCCTCTTTTCTGTCATTCTTTTTTTTTCCTCCTTTGCTTTCTGTCAATCTTCCCATCATTATTCTGCCATATAATCCATTTCATCTGTATGTGTTCGTTAAAGTCTTACATACTTTCTCTTAGCATTGATAATTGGGTACATGTGTTAGTGCATTTTTGGCTCTAAGGAAATGACATACGCGGAAGCAATTTTAGGTAACTTAGGCCCGTTCTTATATACGTTTTATGTCTTTAGTTATGTTTAAATTTGTATTCGGGTATGTTTTTTTAGTCCCTGTGTGACACATCGGACGGAGTGGTCAACGCCAGGGGCATCTCCTTAGATTATGTGCTCGAATGCAATATGTGTACTTAATTACCTTTTTTTTTCCTGTTGAAGTTTTGTATGTTTTGAAGCAGTTACAGCACTGAAATGGCTCTACGCAGTCGGCTGGGCTTTAACAACAATAACAATAACAACCTTTTTCCAACTAGAATCGTTGCTCAAATCTTCTTTGCTAATTTACTGTCTGCCTAGAACAGAAAATACTGAATTTGTCTTAGACAGGAACCCTTTTGACCATTTTCCTGAACAAGACTGTTTCATATTTTTTTTCTGAATGAAAATGTATAATGTTCTGTTTTTTTCAGTTATTGCTTTTCTCTCTCTCTCTCTCTCTCTCTCTCTCTTCTCTCTCTTTTCTCTCTCTCTCTCTCCCTCCCCCCCATCTCTTCTTCAACCTCTCTCTTTCTCTTTCTCTTTCCTTCCTCCTCTATTTCTCTCCCCCCCCCCCCTCTCTCTCTCTCTTTATCTGTCGGGTTTTCTGTCTGTCTTTTTTGTCTATCTCAGTTTAGTGATGTGTAATTTTGCATCCCCGTGAAAAATCAAACAGAAAATATATGTGTGTTTATAGTTTTCGTTCAGAAAATATGTGTAATTAACATCATTTTGAGGTGTAAATTATACTGCTCCCAAAAAAATCGAAACAAAGCAACAAACCAAAACAAAAATAAAAAAAAACGAAACAATGAAAGCACAAAGAAAAAAGAATATGATCAACTGCAAAAGTTTTGTATCCATTTTATGTTTATTTTAAAATATGTGTCAATTTAATCAAGCATTATCTTTCTGATAGAGGAGAAACAGGAAAGTGTGGTATATTTTTAAACAATGTTTTTTTTAAGGAAATTTATATTCATGATTGTTTTATTTTTAGGTCTGTGTGTGATACATTTTACTCTGATCAGGTTTGGAGATACTGGGTCTGGAAATAAGATTGGTGACAGAAAGAATTTGTACTGTTGATATAAAGAACTGCTCAGTTGGTGTTTTGACAGAAAACAAGATGATGTGATGTGAAAGATTGGGTGGGGTGGGGGAGGGGAGGGTTTACTGCTTACAGTTTGTTCTAGTGGCATATTGTTAACACACGAACCCATAAAAGTATCGGGTACCATTTGGAGTATTTATTCATGGCTGAAAGAAATCATGTTAAGTAATACAAATAATCATTGAAAATACAGCCCCGCTATTGGTGATCACGAAATGAAGGAAATATTATTATCAGTTTCAGATGTGACCATTATCATATAACAATGAGACATGAAATTGACTCTCTGGTGTGATTTTGTTACGTTTTCCCTTTTTAAACTGAACTAAAAACTGATTTGGAATCAACGTTATTTTATCTTCATTCCTGTTTGTTTTGTTTTCATAATTATTTTCCGTTGTTATTATGTATGTTCTTCTTTGCTGTTTGATGGTGCTTGTTACTGATATCAGCAGAGACACAAATGGGTGCAATAGATTGTGAAATGTGCCAGGGAAAGTAATCCACGTTATTTTTGATAATGGCATTTGAACTTGTGACAGACAGCATTTAAAACAAAAGTTTACCAAAGCAATGAAACCAGAGATTATGCGTGTTTGTGCTTGCAAAGTAATGTAACTCGGCTTTTTTCTTAAAACATATTAAATTTTTTTTTCTTTTGTTCCTTTTAATTTTTTGTGTGTTGTGTTGTGGGGGCGGGAATCCAGGGCCCCCTTTTAATAAAACAATATCCCCCTCTTCTGGAAATTCTGGTAAATTTCCCTTTTCCCTCACTCTCTTTGTTTCTGCCCTTGTTCCTTTGTTTTGTGTCACTTTTTTCATGAACAAAAATAAAACTTAACGAACACGGAACACTTTTTACGAACCGTCAAAAAATTAATTTTTTAGAATGACGCACTATCAAATTCTGAAGTGATGACCAAGATAAAACATCTTTTCAGATGAATATACCTTGTAGGCGCCTCCTATTACATTTTATCACCCGGGGCTCTGACGTTTAAAACGTTGAATAGTGTCACGTTGTAAACAAAGCGATGACACGACAAACATGTCCAAGTAAAAAACCTCTGAGGTCGTAAGGGAGTGAGGTGGTAGAGACTTTAAACGTTTCTTGGTGCCAGCGTTATAGACATGGTGACCATCTTCTATTCCTCATTGATTCACCCACCCTGCACCCTGAAGAAAGCCCGGCACACATTCACAACCAGGTAGACTGAAGGCCACAGACATCGAGTTCCCCAGCCAGGTCCTGATGTGTACAACCAATCCTGACAGATAGCTCTACCTATACACCTGCAAGGCCTCTTAAGATGACAAAAAGCAACATAAGGCAGTAGTCATCATCATCATCATCAGGTGCCCTGCCGCATGGCATTGGCGATCATGGACTTCCAACCATCTCTATCTCTCGTTGCCCCTAGCATCTCCCCCACCCTCCTCATCCCCAGCCACTCTGCGAGTCCGTCCAGCATTCTCTCCCTGGGTCTACCTGGTGCTCTCTTTCCCACCAGCTTTCCCGTTGTGACCAGGTGCTCCAAATCCCCCTTCCTCATAAAATGGCCTATAAATGTTGCTTGTCTTTTCTTAATCTTCCTTATGAGTGATCTACTTGTGTCTGTCTCCATCAAGACTGTCTCGTTTGTTTTCTTTGCTGTCCATGGAACTCTCAACATTCTTCTGAGAAACCACATCTCGGCTGCCTCGATCCTGCTCTGGCTTTGCTTGCTGACTGTCCATGCCTCGCATCCGTACAACAGTACTGGTTCTATATAACATTCAAGGACTCTCTCTCTGATGTTAATTGATAGGCATTTGTTGGTAAGAATGCTTGTCATCTTCTTTGAATGCTGTTTTGGCTTGGCCGATTCTGCCAGCTCTTTCTGATGTGCATCTGCCTTCTGATGAAATGACCATTCCCAGGTATTTGAACTTATTAACCTGTGTCAAGGTTGTGCATTTGCTGTTATTTTGCATGAGGGGACTTCATGTTTTTTTTACTGCAGCATAAGGCAGTAGGTGGTAGAATTTCTGACATCAGAATGACAGAAAGCAGCATAAGGCAGTAGGTGATGAGAGTTTTTGACATCAGAATGACAGAAAGCAACAAGGCAGTAGTAGGTGGTACAGTAAAGCCAGAACACCAGAAAGAGAGAACACCAGGTAGACCCAGGGGTGAAATATTGGACGGACTTGCAGGGTGGCTGAGGACAGAGAGAGTGGAAGACGTGCTTGCGGCAACACGGGATAGATACATGCATATGGAGGGCCATGATCGCCAACGCCATACGGCAGGACACTTGATGATGAAGATGATGATGACGTGGTACAGAGTCTGTCATCACGTACCCGTGACATTAACCAGAGTTAGCAGTTGGAAGACACTGGTGGCCAGAGTTGTCTAGCTGTGGCAGCACCGTTGAGGATGTCACTCATTAACTGGAGTCATCACTGTCATCCCATGACAAGCCTTTCAAATTTGAAACACAACCTGACTTCTACACGTGTTCTTTCGTTACCACTGTACAACTTCCAGTTGAAAGGTCTGGGCTTTCACCCTGCTCGGGAGGACATTTTGGTGGGTAAACTGTGGACATTTTGGTGGGCAAACTGTGGACATTTTGGTGGATAAACTGTGGTCATTTTGGTGGATAAACTGTGGACATTCAGCTGGATAAACTGTGGACATTTTGGTGGGTAAACTGTGGACATTTTGGTGGGCAAACTGTGGACATTTTGGTGGGCAAACTGTGGACATTTTGCTGGGTAAACTGTGGACATTTTGCTGGGTAAACTGTGGATATTTTGGTGGGTAAACTGGACATTTTGGTGGGTAAACTGTGGACATTTTGGTGGGTAAAATGTGGACATTTTGCTGGGTAAACTGTGGACATTTTGCTGGGTAAACTGTGGACATTCTGCTGGGTAAACTGTGGACATTTTGCTGGGTAAACTGTGGACATTCTGCTGGATAAACTTTGCTGGATAAACTGTATACATTTTGCTGGGTAAACTGTGGACATTTTCCTGGTAAATTGTGGACATTGTGTTGGGTAAAATGTAGACATTTTCCTGGGACATTTTATCCAGTATCCAAGATCAACGTGTTAATGTGTCAAACCACGTTGGTATAATATACGCATGCAGAATGTATACAAAATATGCACGTTAAAGACCCTGTAGATTATGGCAGTGTCTGGTGGCTCACAGAAACATGAAAACACCCAGAATGCAAGCCCACGGAAGCGAAAGTGTGCAAACTGCAGGAACATGCAGCGTGTAAAACGTGTAGGGAAATAAACCGTGCATACACGCATTTTGAAAAAAATCGGAACGCATAAAAGATTACTTTGACAATCGAATGGGCAATGCATGTTTATTCTGATCCTGAGAAAAGTTGAGGTCTCTACCATCTCACTCCCTTACGATCTCAGCGTTATGGGACATCTCTACCTTAACTGTGAACCTTTTTTTAACATGAGAATGACTGAAGTAACAGTGTATGTAAAAGATGGATAATTATCTTGGAGAAGATTTTAGCAGACTGTGATATAGATTTTTCAGGACACGTTGTACTTATCAAAAAGTGTTTGTGGCAAGGTGTGTTTTTCTTCCCTAGTTAAAACCAGCCACCTTAAAGATTGGTTTTGATGACATCTTCCTTTCTGCATGCACTTCAGGATGCATTTGTACTCATCCAAGTTCTTGTGTGGTAAAATGTCCTGATGCACGTCAGGTTTTCTGTCTGATAACTCCAAAACAAAATGCTAAATGTTTTCACAAAGAATGCACCCAGCAAAATTCGTCAGTTATATTTGTCGATACGTAACAAATTACAAAAACGAACTTCGCTATTGGGAACAATGATGATATAATGTCAGAATCACTAGTAGTGTGGCTTCAAATTTCGAAATATTTAAATCTCAAGATAAAAGCATTAGGTTTCACTGGAACAGTCTCAGAGCTAGCCCTCACTACACAGGCATAACAGAAGCATAAAGACATAATGAAATGCTTCACTGAAAATAAAACATAGATGCTAAAACTCCATTTACAAACATACAAACAAAGAGAAGAAAGCAAAGGAAACATTAAAAGCAAACAATGGGAGAGGAGGGTAACGACGAGAGACAGAAATTTTATTTCATTACCAAATGACTACTTGTGTGAATATCTGACACAATGGTATATGCAGAGACATGCTTGGGCATCACACAACTAATAAATAACATAAGTGTGTGTGTATATACCCCTGTGGAGATGCCTGGGATCTTTCAGTGTGAATCGTATCCCCACCTTCTGGAAATTCTGTGCTAGAAATTTCCTCTTTTCTGTCATTCTTTCTTTTTTCCTCCTTTGCTTTCTGTCAATCTTCCAATCATATTCTGCCATGTTAATCCATCCATCTGTATGTGTTCGTTAAAGTCTTACATACTTTCTCTTAGCATTGATAATTGGGTACATGTGTTTAGTGCATTTTTGGCTCTAAGGAAATGACATGTGGAAGCAATTTTACGTAACTTAGGCCCAATCTTATATATGTTTTAGTGTCTTTAGTTATGTTTAAATTTGTATTCAGATATGTTTTTTAGTCCCCTGTGTGATACATCGGACGGAGTGGTCAACGCCAAGGGCATCTCCTTAGATTATGTGCTCTAATGCAATGATATGTGTACTTAATTTACCTTTCTTTTTTTTCCTGTTGAAGTTCTGTATGTTTTGAAGCGGTTCCAGCCCTGAAATGGCTCTACGCAGTCGGCTGGGCTTTAAACAACAATAACAATAACAATAACACTCTTTTTCCAACTGTAGAAATCGTTGCTCAAATCTGTCTTTGCTAATTTACTGTCTGCCTAGAACAGAAAATACTGAAAGTGTCTTAGACAGGAAGCCATTTTGACCATTTTCCTGAACAAGACTGTTTCATATTTTTTTTCTGAATGAAAATGTATAATGTTCTTTGTTTTACAGTTATTGCTCTCTCTCTCTCTCTCTCTCTCTCTCTCCCTCCCTCCCTCCCCCCATCTCTCTCTCAACCTCTCTTTCTCTTTCTCTCCCCCCCCCCCCTCTCTCTCTCTCTCTGTTTATCTGTCTGTCTGTTTTGTCAATCTCCGTTTAGTGATGTGTAAATTGCATCTCCGTGTAAAATCAAACAGAAAAATATATGTGTGTTCATAGTTTTCTCGTTCAGTAAATATGTGTAATTAACATTCATTTTGAGCGTGTAAATTATACTGCTCCCCCAAAAAAAATCGAAACAAAGCAACAACGACTACAACAATAAAAAAAACAAAAACGAAAACAATGAAAGCACAAAGAAAGAAAGAATATGATCAACTGCAAAAGTTTTTTTCTGAATGAAAATGTATAATGTTCTGTGTTTTACAGTTATTGCTCCCCTCTCTCTCTCTCTCTCTCTCTCTCTCTCTCTTTTCTCTCTCTCTCTCTCCCTCCCCCATCTCCTCTCTCTCAACCTCTCTCTTTCTCTTTCTCTTTCTCTCCCCTCTATTTCTCCTCCCCCCCCCCCCCCCTCTCTCTCTCTCTGTTTATCTGTCTGTCTTTCTGTCTGTCTGTTTTGTCTATCTCAGTTTAGTGATGTGTAGATTGCATCTCCGTGTAAAATCAAACAGAAAAATATATGTGTGTTTATAGCTTTCTCGTTCAGTAAATATGTGTAATTAACATTCATTTTGAGCGTGTAAATTATACTGCTCCCCAAAAAAAATCGAAACAAAGCAACAACGACTACAACAATAAAAAAAACACGAAAACAATGAAAGCACAAAGAAATAAAGAATATGATCAACTGCAAAAGTTTTGTATCCATTTTATGTTTATTTTAAAATATGTGCTCAATTTTAATCAAGCATTTATCTTTCTGCATAAGAGGAGAAACAGGAAAGTGTGATATATTTTTAACCATTGTTTTGTTTTTTTCGAAGGAAATATGATATTCATGTTTGTTTCATTTTTAGGTCTGTGTGTGATACATTTTACTCTGATCAGCTTTGGAGATACTGGAGTCTGGAAATAAGATTGGTGACAGAAAGAATATGGTATTGTTGATATAAGGAACTGCTTAGTTTGGTGTTTTGACAGAAAACAAAGATGATGTGATGTGAAAGATTGGATGGGGTGGGGTGGGGGGGGGGGGAATTCACTGCTTACAGTTTGTTCTAGTGCGCATATTGTTAACACACTGAACCGATAAAAGTATCGGGTACCATTTGAGAGTATTGATTCATGGCTGAAAGAAATCATGTTACAGTAATACAAATAATCATGATATACAGTCTCACTATATGGTGATCACGAAATGAAGGAAATATTATTATCAGTTTCAGATGTGACCATTATCATATCAACAATGAGACATGAAATTGACTCTCTGGTGTGATTTTGTTACGTTTCCTTTTTAAACTGAACTAAAAACTGATTTGTAATCAACTGTTAGTCTTATCTTCATTCCTGTGTTGTTTTGTTTTCATTATTATTTTCCCGTTGTATTATGTATGTTCTTTTTTGCTGTTTGATGGTGCTTGTTACTGATATCAGCAGAGACACAAATGGGTGCAATAGATTGTGAAATGTGCCAGGGAAAGTAATCCACGTTATTTTTGATAATGGCATTTGAACTGTGTGACAGACAGCATTTAAAACCAAAAGTTTACAAAGCAATGAAACCAGAGATTATGCGTGTTTGTGCTTGCAAAGTACATGTAAGTCGGCTTTTTTCTTAAAACATATTAAAAATATACTGTTTTTCTCTTTGTGTTCCTTAATTATGTGTGTGTGTGTATGTGGGGGCGGAAATGCCAGGGCCCCTTTCAATATAAACAATATCCCCATCTTCTGGAAATTCTGTGCTAGAAGTTTCCTCTTTTCCGTCACTCTCTTGGTTTCTGCCTTGTTCCTTTGTTTTGTGTCATTTCTTCTTATCATGAACCAAAAATAAAATTATAACGAGGACGGAACACTTTGTACGAATTCGTCAAAGAGTTAGTTATTTAGAATGACAGCACCTATCAAACCTCGGTGAATGCTGATGACACAAGATATAACACATCTTTTCAGCAATGAATACCTACCTTGTCAGGGCTGTCCCTCCTATTACATTATATCACCAGGGTGCCTCTGACGTTTACAATACGTTGACATAGTGTCAGCGCTTATTGACACTAGGTGTGAAATGTCTTATGACAGAAGTGCATGGAAGCTATAGATACTTAATAAATCACTGGCACAGAAGATTGATTCCATTCACCATGCCTTCTGAAGATATCGCGTTGACATTTTTCTTAATGCTATACATGGCGGAGTTGTGTAAACAACTTTGTGAGAGGACAATAACACAGACGTTTTCAAAGGAGGTGGGGGAAAAATGAGTATAAAGGAGTATAACCATCCGTGTAATTGAAAGGTTATTTTAAACAGGTGTTGGGAAATAAATATTCTGTACAAATATGAGTGTAGAGATCTGGTGACATTTTTCTTTTTGATTTTTTTTCCTTTTAAAAAGGGAGAGGTTTTATTCCCTATTATCCAGGAGTGTGTGTATGTGTATTGTGTGTGTGTTTGTGTGTGTGTGTGTGTGTGTGTATTTGATGGGCCTACATGCTGAGTTCTTTCATAAGCCACTTGACACTGACATGGCTAACAGGATCTTTAACATGCATAACTCATGTTCTACGTGCACACGATGGGAACTAACATATCTGCGCACATGTTCACCATGGAGATTGGATAATAGCCATCCTTTACACACCAGGATGGACTGGAACCTTGATATCAGATGGGAAGTCTGATGACTTACCCACTGCACTACTGCCCCACTCTCAAGATTCTGGTTAGAACCTATGTGAAACTCCTGGCAGGAAAGAGCTGAACAAGTCAAAAGACCGGTGAACCAAAAATGAAACTATAACGAGCTTGGAACATATCGTACGAATCCGTCAAAGTGTCAAAATTATTTAGAATGACAGCACCTATCAAACCTCGGTGAATGCTGATGACACGAGATATAACACATCTTTTCAGAAATGAATACCTACCTTGTCAGGGCCGTCCTTCATATTACATTATATCACCAGGGTGCCTCTGAGGTTTACAATACAGTGACATAGTGTCAGCATTTTTTGACTCTAGGTGCGAAATGTCTTATGACAGAGGTGCATGGAACCTATAGATACAAACTAAATCACTAGCACGGAAGATTGATTCCATTCATCACGCCTTCTGAAGACATCGCGTTGACATTTTTCTTAATGCTATACATGGCGGAGTTGTGTAAAACAACTTTGTGAGAGGACAATAACACAGACGTTGTCAAAGGAGGTGGGAAAAAAGAGTATAAAGGGGTATAACCATCCGTGTAATTGAAAGGTTATTTTAAATGGGTGTCGAGAAATAAAAACTTTGTACAAACTTGAGTATGGAGATCTGGTGACATTTTCCTTTGTGGTGTTTTTTCCTTTTAAAAAAGGGAGAAGTTTTATTCCCTATTATTCAAGAGTGTGTGCATATATGTGTGAATGTGTGTGTGTTTGTGTGTGTGTGTGTGTGTGTGTGTGTGTGTGTGTGTGTGTGAGAGAGAGAGAGAGAGAGAGAGAGAGAGACAGAGAATGATTGCACGTGTGTGTACTTTTGTTTCTTTTTTCATCTGTTACCAAAATGTGTTAACAAGATTTTCTCAGCTATTTTACAATGGATTTGTATCAGATGGAGAAAAGGTATGGACTGTGAAGGAGTCATGGATGCACAATTGGAAGGGAGAAGGTGACGAGAACAAAATCACACAGACCACAAAGATTGACTGAAATCAGCACAGTTTGAGAAAGTTAGTGAAGAGAACTTTCTCAAAAATCTTATTGGAAAAGAGCTGAGAAAATATTGTTTACACATTTTGGTAACAGACAGATGAACAAACAAAAGCACACACACACGCAATTACTCTCTGTCTCTGTCTCTGTCTCTGTCTCACTCTCTCTCTCTCTCTCACACACACACACGCGCGCGCGCGCGCGCGCACACACACACACACACACACACATGCACACACACACGTACACACACACACACACATTCACACTCATATGCACACACTCTTGGATAATGGGGAATAAAACCTCTCCCTTTTTTAAAACGAAATAAAAAAACATCGAAAAGGAAAATGTCACCAGATCTCTACACTCAAGTTTGTACAAAGTTTTTATTTCTCGACACCCATTTAAAATAACCTTTCAATTACACGGATGGTTATATCCCTTTATACTCTTTTTTCCCCCACCTCCTTTGACAACGTCTGTGTTATTGTCCTCTCACAAAGTTGTTTACACAACTCCGCCATGTATAGCATTAAAGAAAAATGTCATCACGATATCTTCAGAAAGTGTGGTGAATGGAATCAATCTTCCGTGTTAGTGATTTAGTTTGTATCTAAAGCTTCCGTGCACCTCTGTCGTAAGACATTTCGCACCTAGAGTCAAAAGCCGTTGACTCTATGTCACCATAAACTAAACGTCAGAGGCACCCTGGTGATATAATGTAATAGGAGGAACAGCCCTGACAAGGTAGGTATTCATTGCTGAAAAGATGTGTTATCTCTCGTGTCATCAGCTTTCATTGAGGTGTGACAGGTGCTGTCATTCTAAATAATTTTATTGCTTTGAGTGTTCCATGTTCGTTACAGTTTCATTTTTGGTTCAGTGCCCTTTTGACTTGTTCAGCCCTTTCCCACCAGGAGTTTCACATACGTTCCAACAAGAATCTTGAGAGTGGGGCAGTAATCCAGTGGGTAAGACATCAGACTTCCTATCTGATATCAAGTTTCCAGTCCATTCTGGTGTGTAAAGGATGGCTATTATCCAATCTCCATGGTCAACATGTGTGCAGATATGTTAGTTTTCATTGTGTGCATGCAGAACATCAGATACGCACGTTAAAGATCCCTGTTAGTCATGTCAGTGTCAAGTGGCTTATGAACCCATTCAGCATGTAGGCCCACCAAAGACCTGAGTATGCACATTGTGCAGCAACATATCAACACATCGCCTATGCAATGTGGGCAAAAGAACATGATACACACATCCGAGAATAATCGGAACGCTTAACAATAAACAGAAAAGAAAGAAAGAAAAAGGAAAAATAAAATCAGATGTCTTGAAAACTTTCTGGAAATGAGACAGGCGAAGTGGACTGGTGAGATATGTTGGTTCACTCAGTTTGATTCTGTGGTGGAGAATTTTTGTTTGTTTGTTTGTTTCTTGTTTTTTGTTGTTTTTTCCTGCAGATGGTTGACATAGCCAGTACTTCCAGCCTGCCTTGCATAAGTTTGGATCTGGATCTTTCAGCCTGCATTAATTCTAATTTTGAAAACAGCAAGGGCAAGAAGTAAAAGGCCCGCCATCAGGATGCTGGCCTGTAGATCGTAAAGAGGCCTGGCATATAAACAGTCAAGTATCTTCCAGCTGACTAATTGTCTGCCTTTAGGTTATTAGACAACCTGTTATCTTTACTTTTCACCGAGCTTCACTGATCCTGCACTTACTGCTGCAGATTTTTTTTGTTTTCTTTCAACATTTCAGTCAAATTAACCATTAGCCTTTCAAGCAAGCAGAATCCACAAACTCACGAAAACAGAACGAGGCAGGTGAGAAAACAATTGTTATCACAAGAAAATAAGAACTGAACACATGACTAAACGAATGAATGAATAAACAAATAAATGAATACATAAGCGAATAAATAAGCATATGAGCAACTCAGTAAATCATCAAATGAATAAAGAAACACAACCAACAAATACGAGATAAATCCACCGAAAAGCTAACACTAACAAAGCAGAAATACGAATTCAGGTGTCATGATGAGCCAATTACGATAATTGGGGAAGATGTAAACAAGCACAAATGAACACAGAGAAAAAATAATAAACAAATAAGTAAGTCATGGGAGCTGTCAGTGGTGGTAGTCCCCTTGCCGGGGGAACATCCATTTGGTCTGTCTTCACGACTGGGCTGTTACTGTCTTTAGTAAAGTGTTTGGTAGGCAGTGGCCTTGATAAGATGGATCAGAAGTGCTATTGTTAAACTCCACCGCAATGACCAAGCAGCGATTCAGGGTCTGCTGTGGTGGGTAGCCACAAGACGTCTTGACATCTGTGTCTTCTATGGGCTTCCTGGTACTGGGACGTGGAGTGCATGAACTTGGGGATGATGGTATATCAATCAATCAACCAACCATCCAACCAACCAACGAACCAACCAATCAATCAATCAATCGATCAATCAACCAACTGATCGATCAATCAATAAATCAATCGATCAATCTATCAATCTATCAATCTATCAACCAATCAACCAACCAAACAAACAAACAAACAACCAGCCAACCAACCAGTCAACCAATCAATCAATCAATCAATCAATTCAATTACTCACTCACTCACTCATTCAACTCCTCACTCACTCACTCACTCAATCAATCAATCAATCTGAATAAATGACCAATCATACAGCAGACAGATCGATAAAAAAAAAAGTACACAAAGATGGCCCTGATACGGTACAGTGTCATCATCATCATCATCATCATCATCATCATCATCATCATCATCGTGTGTCCTGCCGCATGGCGTTGGCGATCATGGCCCTCCATACGTATCTATCCCTTGTTGCCGCAAGCACATCTTTCACCCTCTCTGTCCTCAGCCACCCTGCAAGTCCGTCCAGTATTTTCTCCCTGTGTCTACCTGGTGTTCTTTTTCCCTCCAGCTTTCCTGAACAGTGTATCACGTGTAAACGTTGATCAGTCTCGTTGATTAACACATTTCACCCCGCAAGCTACACAAATCGCATTATAAACTACATATATAGGTGCCCTGCCCCCTCCCTCTTTATCTACACGTAAACCTTGCACGGACCACATGGATGTGTTCGCTTGATTGTCCTTACTACGCAGTCGCTTGCAGCACGTACACACACACACACACACACACACACACACACACACACCACACACACACACACACACACACACACACACACACACATGACGCGCGCGCGCGTTTACTGCTCTTCGTGTGCTGATTTTGACTATGTTTGATGAAGTTATAATACTGTAGTCAACAAAAGATTCAAGTTTGCCAAACACGAATGCAAGCCAGTTGTTTTCAAGGAGAACACACACACACACACACACACACACACACATACATACACACACACACACACACACACACACACACACACACACACACACACACACACACATACATACACACACACCAATGAGAGATAGAGAGAGAGTGAGAGAGAGAGAGAGAGAGATGGAAGCACTTCCAGGCTTACATTATGCCACGTATCTAACAAACAACGATTTTTAATTTCGTCCTGTGGAACCAATAAAATCATGAGCTGTTCTTTCACAATGTACGTACGAGCACACACACGACCTACAGCTCGAACACTGAAGCTGCAGTTTCAGTTTCAGTTTCAGTTTCTCAAGATGACGTCTCTGCGCTCGGAACGAATTTCATATGCACTGACGTCACAGGTGCCATGCGTATGGTGATCATGGCACAAGCCTTAAGCCTGCGTATAAACCCGTGAGCTGGCCAAGTCCTGAGGTCCTACCTAGCCTATGTTTTACCTAGTCTATATTTTATACTGGTATTGTATCAGCTTGTCACTGGAATAATCTTGGTTACATGTAAATGACATGTGTATCTCTGTATCTCATCTTGAAAAAAGGAACATACATATAAAGTAAATATATAAATGATTAAAGGTCTGAATCACAAGAAAACTAACTATTCTGTATAAACTCATCTCACATGACAGAAAGACACCTCCGGTCAATGCACACATGCTCAGCTGTCAATCAACTAGGTGAAGACAATATTTTCTTAATCATAGATAGGTATGTAAGTAAGTGAGTAAGTAAGTACGTAAGTAAACAAGTAAGTACGTTAGTAAGTCAGCCAGTCAGTCAGTCAGTAGTCAGTAAGCCAGTCAGTCAGTCAGTCAGTCAGTCAGTCAGTCAGTAAGTAAGTAAGTGAGTAAGTAAGAAGTAAGTAAGAAGGAGAATAAATACAAAATAAAGGAATATGTAGATAAATGAATAGGTAAGAGATGAAAATAACAAATAACAGTAAACAAAGAGTTACAGAAACACATAGATACACAAGACAATAAAACTGTGATGTGATAGGAAATGAGTGTTACTTTCTCTGTAAATGCCCTGAATATAATCAGCTTTTGTGATAGGAAATGAGTGTTACTTTCTCTGTAAATGCACTGAATATAATCAGCTTTTGTGATAAGAAATGAGTGTTAATTCCTCGGTAAATGCCCTGAATATAATCAGCTTTTGTGATAAGAAATGAGTGTTACTTTCTCTGTAAATGCCCTAAATATAATCAGCTTTTGTGATAAGAAATGAGTGTTACTTTCTCTGTAAATGCACTGAATATATCAGCTTTTGTGATAGGAAATGAGTGTTACTTTCTCTGTAAATGCACTGAATATAATCAGCTTTTGTGATAGGAAATGAGTGTTACTTTCTCTGTAAATGCCCTGCATATAATCAGCTTTTGTGATAAGAAATGAGTGTTACTTTCTCTGTAAATGCACTGAATATAATCAGCTTTTGTGATAAGAAATGAGTGTTACTTTCTCTGTAAATGCACTGAATATAATCAGTTGTTCTTGTACTCACTATGCGTGCTAAACGTGTGTAACGATACCAACCCATCGCAGCCAAGTGAACCATAATAGAAGCTGAAACGATCGTTTGACACTTTACGCCAAATCCTTCAAGGCATTGAAATCTATTGAGCATGACAACACTGATCTTGTCAAATCTTACTGAACGGCAAAGAAAAGGCAAGACGAATCTAGCTGTTCAGCAAATGAATACCTTAACTTGTCGTATCTGTCATTTCACTTACTGGCGTGCTTTTGATGCTTAGAAATTATACGACACAGTCACTTGCCCCTTTTGAGTCTCGGGGTTAAGGTTATCCCTCTAATTTCAGATTAAAATGTACGTTGAAATCTTGGATCCAAAGAAAACCACCAGCGCGAAGATTTATAACGTCTAACCCTTTCAGTGTGGCGTTGACATTTTCCTGCTGTACAACACAAGAGGGGTTTTGTCAACAACGTGATTGAAAGGGGTAACAGAACAGGCTACACACGATGATTTCAGTGAGGTTAGGAGAATGTGTGAAAGTGTGTAGAAGTTGGAAAATAAAGATTTGAACGTCTGTAAAAAGTGGAAAGAAAATTTTGAATGTGTGTAGAGGTTGTGATAAAAGATTTGAAAGTTTGTGATAAAAGATCTGAAAGTGTGTAGAAGTTGTGATAAAAGATCTGAAAGTGTGTACAGGTTGTGAGAAAAGATCTGAAAGTGTGTACAGGTTGTGAGAAAAGATCTGAAAGTGTGTAGAGGTTGTGAGAAAAGATCTGAAAGTGTGTACAGGTTGTGAGAAAAGATTTGAAAGTGTGTACAGGTTGTGAGAAAAGATCTGAAAGTGTGTACAGGTTGTGAGAAAAGATCTGAAAGTGTGTACAGGTTGTGAGAAAAGATCTGAAAGTGTGTACAGGTTGTGAGAAAAGATCTGAAAGTGTGTAGAGGTTGTGAGAAAAGATCTGAAAGTGTGTACAGGTTGTGAGAAAAGATTTGAAAGTGTGTAGAGGTTGTGAGAAAAGATTTGAAAGTGTGTACAGGCTGTGAGAAAAAGATTTGAAAGTGTGTAGAGGTTGTGAGAAAAGATTTGAAAATGTGTACAGGTTGTGAGAAAAGATTTGAATGTGTGTACAGGTTGTGAGAAAAGATTTGAAAGTGTGTAGAGGTTGTGAGAAAAGATTTGAAAGTGTGTACAGGCTGTGAGAAAAGATTTGAAAGTGTGTAGAGGTTGTGAGAAAAGATTTGAAAATGTGTACAGGCTGTGAGAAAAGATTTGAATGTGTGTACAGGTTGTGAGAAAAGATTTGAATGTGTGTACAGGTTGTGAGGAAAGCTTTGAAAATGTGTACAGGTTGTGAGAAAAGATTTGAATGTGTGTACAGGTTATGAGAAAAGATTTGAATGTGTGTACAGGCTGTGAGAAAAGATTTGAATGTGTGTACAGGTTGTGAGAAAAGATTTGAATGTGTGTACAGGTTGTGAAAAAATATTTGAATGTGTGTACAGGTTGTGAGAAAAGATATAAAAGGGTGCACAGGTTGTGAGAAAAGATTTGCAAGTGTGTAGATGTTTTGAGAAAGAACAGATTTGAAAGTGTGTAGAGGTTGTGATAAATGATTTGAAAGTGTGTAGAGGTTGTGAGAAAAGATCTGAAAGTGTGTAGAGGTTGTGAGAAAAGATTTGAAAGTGTGTAGAGGTTGTGAGAAAAGATTTGAAACTGTGTGTAGAGGTTGTGATAAAAGATTTGAAAGTGTGTACAGGTTGTGATAAAAGATTTGAAAGTGTGTACAGGTTGTGTGATAAAAGATTTGAAAGTGTGTAGAGGTTGTGATAAAAGATTTGAAAGTGTGTAGAGGTTGTGATAAAAGATTTGAAAGTGTGTACAGGTTGTGAGAAAAGATTTGAAGTGTGTAAGGTTGTGAAAAAGTTTGAAAGTATGTAGAGGTTGTGATAAAAGATTTGAAAGTGTGTAGAGGTTGTGAGAAAAGCTTTGAAAGTGTGTAGAGTGTGTGAGAAAAGATTGAAAGTGTGTGAGGTTGTGATAAAAGATTTGAATATGTGAAAGATTGTGAGAAAAGATTTGAAAGTGTGTAGAGGTTGTGAGAAAAGCTTTGAAGTGTGGAGTTGTGAGAAAAAGCTTGAAGTATGTGAGGTTGTGAAAAAAATGATTTTGAAAGTTGAGTGTAGAGGTTGTGAGAAAAGATTTGAAAGTGTGTAGAGGTTGTGAGAAAAGATTTGAAAGTGGTAGTTGTAGAAAGTTGTGTGTAGTGAAAAGATTTGAAAGTGTGTAGAGGTTGTGAAAAAGATTTGAAAGTGTGTAGAGGTTGTAGATTAAAGTTTATTGAAAAGTGGGTGTAAGGTTTGAGAAAAGATTTGAAAGTGTGTAGAGGTTTGAAAAAGATTTGAAAGTGTGTAGAGTTTGATAAAAGATTGAAAATGTGTAGAACAGAAGATTTGAACGTATGTAGAAGCTGTAAGAAAGACTGAACATGTACAGAGGTTGTAAGAAAGGGTGTGATTATATGTAAAAGGTGGAGAAATGATTTGAATGTGTGTAGTAGTAATACGAACGGATTTGTAGAAATTGGAAATAAAGATTTGAATGTGTGTAAAGGGTGGGTAAAAGGATCTGAAAATGTGCAGAAGACAAAGGATTTTAATGTATTTAAAACTTGGAAATAAGGATTTGACAGTGTGTAAAGGTGGGGTGGGGGAAAGGATTTGAACATGTGTAGAAGACAAAGGATTTGAATGTTTATAGAAATTGGAAATAAGGTTTTGACAGTATGTAAAGGTTGGGAGAAAAGATTTGAATGTATGTAGAAGCTGTAACAAGATTTGAATGAATGTAGAAGCTGTAAGAAAGGATTTGAATGTATGTAGAAGCTGTAAGAAAGGATTTGAATGTATGTAGAAGCTATAAAAAGATTTGAATGTCTGTAGAAGCTGTAAGAAATGAATTGAACGTATGTAGAAGCTATAAAAAGATTTGAATGTCTGTAGAAGCTGTAAGAAAGGAATTGAATGTATGTAGAATCTGTAAAAAATGAACGTATGTAGAAGCTGTAAGAAAATCAAATGTATGTAGAAGCTGTAACAAAATTGAATGTATGTAGAAGCTGTAAAAATTGAATGTATGTAGAAGCTGTAAGAAAGGATTTGACTGTATTTAGAACTGTAAAAAAATTGAATGTATGTAGAAGCTGTAAGAAAATCTAAGGTATGCAGAAGCTGTAACAAAAATGAATGTATGTAGAAGCTGTAAAAAATTGAATGTATGTAGAAGCTGTAAGAAAAGATTCGATGTATGTAGAATCTGTAAAAAATTTGAATGTATGTAGAATCTGTAAAAAATTGAATGTATGTAGAATCTGTAAAAAATTGAATGTATGTAGAATCTGTAAAAAATTGAATGTATGTAGAATCTGTAAAAAATTGAATGTATGTAGAAGCTGTAAAAAATTGAATGTATGTAGAATCTGTAAAAAATTGAATGTATGTAGAATCTGTAAAAAAATTGAATGTAATGTAGAATCTGTAAAAAATTGAATGTATGTAGAAGCTGTAAAAAATTGAACGTATATAGAAGTCGTAAAAAAATTAATGTATGTAGAAGCTTGCAAAAAATTGAATGTATGTAGAAGCTGTAAGAAAAGGTTTGAAAGTATGTAGAAGCTGTAAGAAAGGATTTAAGTGTATTTAGAAGTTGTAAGAAAGGATGTGAATGTATGTAGAAGCTGTAAAAAGGATTTGAATGTATGTAGAAGCTGTAAGAAAGGATTTAAGTATATTTAGAAGCTGTAAGAAAGGATCTGAATCTATGTAGAAGCTGTAAGAAAGGATTTAAGTGTATGTAGAAGCTGTAAGAAAGGATGTGAATGTATTTAGAAGCTGTAAGAAGGATGTGAATGTATGTAGAAGCTGTAAGAAGGATGTGAATGTATGTAGAAGCTGTAAGAAGGATGTGAATGTATGTAGAAGCTGTAAAAAGGATGTGAATGTATGTAGAAGCTGTAAGAAAGGATGTGAATGTATGTAGAAGCTGTAAGAAGGATGTGAATGTATGTAGAAGCTGTAAGAAGGATGTGAATGTATGTAGAAGCTGTAAGAAGGATGTGAATGTATGTAGAAGCTGTAAGAAGGATGTGAATGTATGTAGAAGCTGTAAGAAGGATGTGAATGTATGTAGAAGCTGTAAGAAAGGTGTGAATGTATGTAACAGCTGTAAGAAAGGATGTGAATGTATGTAACAGCTGTAAGAAAGGAGTGTAATGTATGTTAACAGCTGTAAGAAAGGATGT
The DNA here is from genome assembly GCA_030674185.1 of Monoplex corrugatus. Taxonomy (NCBI): domain Eukaryota; kingdom Metazoa; phylum Mollusca; class Gastropoda; order Littorinimorpha; family Ranellidae; genus Monoplex; species Monoplex corrugatus. The sequence goes on from JAPXFY010000028.1 coordinate 47,777,667, forward strand.
GAATGTATGTAACAGCTGTAAGAAAGGTGTGAATGATGTAACAGCTGTAAGAAAGGATGTGAATGTATAACAGCTGTAAGAAGGATTGAATGTATGTAACAGCTGTAAGAAGGATGTGAAATGTATGTAACAGCTGTAAGAAAGGATGTGAATGTATGTAACAGCTGTAAGAAAGGTGTGAATGATGTAACAGCTGTAAGAAAGGATTGAATGTATGTAAAGCTGTAAGAAAGGATGTGAATGTATGTAACAGCTGTAAGAAAGGATGTTGAATGTAATGTAGAAGCTGTAAGAAAGGATGTGAATGTATGTAAAGCTGTAAGAAAGGGTTGTGAATGTATGTAACAGCTGTAAGAAAGGATGTGAATGTATGTAACAGCTGTAAGAAAGGATGTGAATGAATGTAACAGCTGTAAGAAGGATTGTGAATGTATGTAACAGCTGTAAGAAAGGATGTTTGTAAGCTGTAGAATGTAAGATGAACTGTAAGAAAGGATTGAATGATGTAAACTGTAAGAAGGATGTGAATGTATGTAACAGCTGTAAGAAAGGATGTGAATGAATGTAACAGCTGTAAGAAAGGATGTGAATGTATGTAACAGCTGTAAGAAAGGATGTGAATGAATGTAAAGCTGTAAGAAGGATGTGAATGTTAATGTAATAATGAGACTGTAAGAAAGGATGTGAATGTAATGTAGAAGCTGTAAGAAAGGATGTGAATGTATGTAGAAGCTGTAAGAAGGATGTGAATGTATGTAGAAGCTGTAAGAAGGATGTGAATGTATGTAGAAGCTGTAAGAAGGATGTGAATGTATGTAGAAGCTGTAAGAAGGATGTGAATGTATGTAGAAGCTGTAAGAAAGGATGTGAATGTATGT
>JAPXFY010000028.1:47783544-47788544 GCA_030674185.1 Monoplex corrugatus
TTTACCAACTCACATCCTATTCAGTTCGATTCAGTTCAGTTTAATTCAATAATCCTTTATCATATATTTAGACATTAAATGAGCATACACTAGGACTTGCACAGAACGTACAAAAGAACACAAGCGCATGTCTATCATAAAACATCATCATCATCATCATGTCGAGCTTGCTCGGCTATCCATGACACGTTTCTTCCATCCTTCTCTGTCAGACATTGCAGTAGGTAGTTCATCATACTGACAGCCCGTATCATCCATCAGTTGGTCGATGAAGGTCTTCTTTGGACGTCCTGGTCTTTGTTTGCCGTGGTGGTTCCATAGTAGAACATCCCCCACCGGTTCTTCTTTGCTACGCCAGCAGTGTCCCGCGAAACGCAGTCTTTGTTGACGTATTGACTGGGGAACCTTGTCAGTCCTAGATCGGCTGTCAAGCACCAGGAGAAGTCAAACGCTCCAACCCAGTGGGTCCCCGGGCGGTGGATAGGGAAATGCCCTGTTATACGGTAGCTGTGAATATTCAATAAGCAGTCCCGGACCAAATCGTGGAAGGCCCTTTGGCAAGGCCGAGCACCCATCAGCCACCCTTGCTGGGGTTACAAGGAAACCAGGGAGAGCAGCATGGCGGGTGTTGCACATCAGCGGAGGAACTTTGTTCTAGTCAACGGTGAAGTACACAAGACGCTGGACAGAGACGCCAGGGTCACCTAGTTCAGCAGAGAACTACTGCTCACACTTGTATGGAGTGGCGACCGCAAGTGATCATCTAGCTAAAGAAAGCAATGAAATGACATAGATTCTAAGAAGTTCATAAAACATAAAGAAAAGAAAAGAAAAACGAAACACCCGCCTCAACGGATTGTCTTCCGTACAGTTCCCATCCAACTATTGTGCCTTCCACATTCACAGCTTAGGCTAGGTAAATGAATTGGCCACGTGTAACTTCAGTGCATCAGTATTAACCCTTTGTCTCCGCAGAGAGCAGCGCGCTGTGATATGCGAGGTATGTGATGTTATAATGTATGTGTAATATTAATGTTTGTTTTTAATGCCTTTATAATTATAATGTATAATTTTATGTCTAATTTGTAAAGTGATTGGCAACGTAATTTCCTTTCTTGTATCTTGTATCTTGTACCTTATCCACCACCTGCAAAAATTAACCTTAACCCTTTGACTCTCTCACCCTATCCACCAGCTTCCTGCAGGAAGCTGGTGGATAGGGTGAGAGAGTCAAAGGATTAAGTTGTTGCTTTGCTAGCATGGTTGACGATGCAAGATGCTGGTGGACAGAGTGCGGGAGTCAAAGGGTTAAAAGGCTTTTCAGACATACACACACACTAACACACATCAACACACACACACATACACCAACACACTCACACATGCACACACACACACACACACACACACCAACACACAACACACAAACAAACAAACACACCAACACACACAAAACACACACAACACACCCCACACACACACACACACACAAACGAGCGCACACATACACATACACACACACAACACCAAGACACACATACACACCAACACACACACACACACACACACACACACCAACACACACCACACACACAACCACACACACACACACACACACACCAACACACACACCACACAAACACACACCAATACACACACACACACAACACACACCTACACACAAACACACAACACACACACAACACACACACACACACACACACACACACACACACACCAACACACACACACACAACACACACAACACAAAACACACAACACACACAACACACAACACCAAACAACACCCAAACACCACAACACACACAAACACACCACCCAACCACACACAACAAACACACACGCATACACACCACACACACACACACACACACACAACACAATATATATATTATATATATATTATATATATTATATTATATATATATAATATATATATATATGACTGTAGATTTAACCTATCATCGTATTAATCTGTCCTGTGCAGTGTTATTCTCTGAACTCATTAGAACCAAAGCACAAACACATAATCAGACAAATCAAATAGTGGAGCACAAACTCCAACTGTTGGGTGAGCTGCCCACATTTCAGTATGTCGTTGCATAGCGCAGGCCTAGTTCTTTTGAGGGCTTACATGTTGGGTATAATTATATACACACTTATTATGTATAGATGCATATATATATATATATATATATATATATATATGTATATATATATATATATATGTGTGTGTGTGTGTGTGTGTGTGTGTGTGTGTGTATGTGTATGTATATATATGTATATATGTATATACATACACACACACATATATATATACATATATATATATATAATTATACATGTATATACACTCAGAGAGAGACAGAGAGACAGACAGAGATAGAGCTAGATAGAGCGATAGATGTACGAATAATTGAATATCTAAACACGTGTATATGAATACATGTACGCGTGAAGAATACATACTTGATATATTACATTACACACATACACACACACGCATATATACATATATATAGAGAGAGATAGAAATAAAGAGATAGATGGCTAGGGAGATAGATAAATGCATACATACATACATACATACATACATACATACATACATACATACATACATACATACATACATACATACATACATACATACATACATAATCATACATACATACATACATACATAGACAGATACATAGATAGGTAGATAGAAAGATAGATAGACAGATAGATAGACAGACAGACAGAAAGACAGATAGATAAATATATAGATAGGTAGATAGATAGACAGACAGACAGACAGATAGATAGTAGATAGATAGATAGACAGACAGACAGACAAATAGATAGATAGATAGATAGATAGATAGATAGATAGATAGATAGATAGATAGATAGATAGATAGATAAATAGACAGATAGACACACAGACACACAGACACATAGACAGATAGATAGATTTTCTTTAAACACGAAAACCTTCTCACCAAACACACACACCTCGTCCTACCCCCACACCCACCCCCGCCCACACACACAGATCCTGAGGCGAATTGCACTGAAATATCATCTTCGTTTTCCATCTCCGTCATCAGGCAACCTCCTGAGTATACACGTTGACATTACCCTCAGCGCCGGGCCCTCGAGGGGAGAGCATTCCATAGGACAGGGTTCAACAACTCCAATGACCTTCCCGGATCCCCCTCTTTCCAACTGACATAATGAGTTTGTCTTGTCTTCCTTGCCTGTCTGTTACAGGAGTTCTGTGTGTGTGTATCGTTAAATGATTGTTGGAGTTATTTGTGGGGGTTTTTTTTTTTTCATTTATTATTTAACTGTCATATTGTGTATTGTTAACTGATTGTTGGAATTACTTGTTTGTTTCTATTTATTATTTAACTGTCGTATCGTGTATTGTTAACTGATTGTTGGAATTACTTGTTTGTTTCTATTTGTTATTTAACTTCCATAATGGCTACCTGGCTGAACCTGTCTTTCAGTGACAAAAAAGCTACTTACTGCGTAGCTTTCATCAGCGATCCGGCCGACTTCTTCAGCGCAACTGCTGGGTTGAGAACTGGCTTCAGTGCGCACCGCCGTGAGCGAACTCACGACAGTGCGACTGAATAAGTGAGGAGTACACCAATGGCTTTCGTATACTTTCGTATAATGTATTGTTAACTGATTGTTGGAATTACTTGTTTTTGTATATGTAATGGGTTGGAACTAAACAGCAGGAAGACTGAAGTCATGGTGATCAGTAAAAAACATGAAATCCCCTCCTGCAAAATAACAGCAAATGGCACAACCTTGACACAGGTTAATAAGTTCAAATACCTGGGAACGGTCATTTCATCAGACGGCAGATGCACATCGGAAATAGCTGGCAGAATCGGCCAAGCCAAAACAGCATTCAAGAAGATGACAAGCTTCTTACCAACAAATGCCTATCAATTAACATCAGAAAGAGAGTCCTTGAATGTTATATAGAACCAATAATGTTGTACGGATGCGAGGCGTGGACAGTCAGCAAGCAGATCCAGAGCAGGATCGAGGCAGCCGAGATGTGGTTTCTCAGAAGAATGTTGAGAGTTCCATGGACAGCAAAGAAAACAAACGAGACAGTCTTGATGGAGGCAGACACAAGTAGATCACTCATAAGGAAGATTAGGAAAAGACAAGCAACATTTATAGGCCATTTTATGAGGAAGGGGGATTTGGAGCACCTGATCACAACGGGAATGCTGGAGGGAAAGAGAGTACCAGGTAGACTCAGGGAGAGAATGCTGGACGGACTTGCAGAGTGGCTGGGGATGAAGAGGGTGGGGGAGATGCTGGGGCAACGAGAGATAGAGATGGTTGGAAGTCCATGGTCGCCAACGACATGCGGCAGGGCACCTGATGATGATGATATATATATATATTATTTAACCGTCATATTGTGTATTGTTAACTGATTGTTGGAATTACTTGTTTTTGTATACGTATATATATATTATTTAACCGTCATATTGTGTATTGTTAACTGATTGTTGGAATTACTTGTTTTTGTATACGTATATATATATTATTTAACCGTCATATTGTGTATTGTTAACTGATTGTTGGAATTACTTGTTTGTTTCTATTTATTATTTAACTGTCGTATCGTGTATTGTTAACTGATTGTTGGAATTACTTGTTTGTTTCTATTTATTATTTAACTGTCATATCGTGTATTGTTAACTGATTGTTGGAATTACTTGTTTGTTTCTATTTATTATTTAACTGTCATATCGTGTATTGTTAGCTGATTGTTGGAATTACTTGTTTGTTTCCATTTATTATTTAACTGTCGTATCGTGTATTGTTAACTGATTGTTGGAATTACTTGTTTGTTTCTATTTATTATTTAACTGTCGTATCGTGTATTGTTAACTGATTGTTGGAATTACTTGTTTGTTTCTATTTATTATTTAACTGTCATATCGTGTATTGTTAAC
>JAPXFY010000028.1:47791044-47813544 GCA_030674185.1 Monoplex corrugatus
AGAAATTACAGCACCTAGTCACAACAGGAAAGCTAGAGGGGGAAAAGCACCAGGTAGGCCCTCATCATCATCATCAGGTGCCCTGCCGCATGGCGTTGGCGACCATGGACTTCCAACCATCTCTAACTCTCGTTGCCCCCAGCATCTCCCCCACCCTCCTCATCCCCAGCCACTCTGCAAGTTCGTCCAGCATTCTCTCCCTGGGTCTACCTGGTGCTCTCTTTCCCTCCAGCTTTCCCATTGTGACCAGGTGCTCCAAATCCCCTTCCTCATAAAATGGCCTATAAATGTAGACCCTAGGAGAAAATATTGGACGGACTTGCAGGGTGGCTGAGGAGAGAGAGGGTGGAAGATGTGCTTGCAGTGACGAGGGATAGATTCGTATGGAGGGCCATGATCGCCAACGCCATGCGGCAGGGCACACGATCATGATGATCGCTGTACGCTCCAAACTTATTTTGACTCACTGCACAATACACCTAATAAGACTTTTTATATAAGCACAAAAAACTCGAGCAGTTAGGCGAGCTGACCACATTCCACTGTTGTTGCACAGCCTGCACCTTCCGTGGGTATGCATGCTGGATGTTTTCATGTTTTCATGCGCCACTGGACACTGACATGACTGTTTATTGTTGTTATTGTTGTTGTTGTTTAAACCCCAGCCAACTGCGTAGAGCCATATCAGGGAAAAAAAACGCATCAAAACATATAAAACTATAAAACTTCAACAGGAAAAAAATAAAATAAAATTAAGTACACATATCAATGCATTTGTACACATAATCTAAGAAAATGCCCCTGGCGTTGACCACTCCGTCCAATTTATCGCACATGGGATTTTAAAAAACACACCTGAATACAAATTTAAACATACCTAAGGACACCAAACCATATTAACATATATAAAACAGGCGTAAATTACCTAAAATTGCTTCCGCATATCTCACTTCTCTTGAGCCAAAAAAACACTTAATACATGTACCCAATTATCAATTCTAAGAAAAAAGTACGCAAGACTTTATCGAACACATACAGGTGAATGGACCAGCAAGGCAGAAAATGACAGGAAGAAATGAGAGAAAGCAAAGGAGGAAGAAATAAACAACGAGAGTGACAGAAAAGAGGAAATTTCTAGCACAGAATTTCCAGAAGGTGGAGATACTATTGATACTAAAAGAGCCCCCGGCATCCCTACAGGGGTGGTCCGCTGATGCAGTGTGGGATTTTTCAAGTGCATATTCTTAAATCCGTCCTACACAAATTCCAAACCTCAATGCAGAAGTTGGTCTATTGGTCTTTTTCTCCTAATTCTTGTATCTAGTCTTTGTTTGTCTGTGATCTTACGCTTGACAAAGGTCAGGTTGCGTTTGTCTTGTCTTGTTGTATTAAATACGCGTTCTTATTCTTTTTTCTGGAAAAATCCCCAGAGATATGTCACAATCAATTTTCATTGCTCTTCCAAAGACAACAGGGGCTGTAGGATGCAAACTCCATTGCACAATCAGCTTGATGAGTCATGTAACAAAAATCCTATCAAGAATAATCAATATGAGGACAAGGAATAGAATCAAGAGAGAAACAGCAGAAGAACAATGTGGATTTGTCGAAGGGAAAGGAACTATTAATGCCATATACATCCTAAGAACTACCATAGAGAGGTCAATCGAGTTGAATAAGGATTGATATTTATGCTTTGTTGATTATACCAAGGCTTTTGATCGGGTAAGATGTGAAGAATTGATCAACTAACTAGAATGACTCAATACTGATGGAAAAGATCTATGAATAATCAGAAATGTATATTGGGAACAAACTGTTGCATTGAGAATAGAAACGATACAAGCTCTTTCCAAAATATTGAAAGAGGAGTCAGGCAAGGTTGTGTTCTGTCAACATATCTGTTTTCACTTTATAGCGAAAACATGAGAAACCTGGAAAAATACCCTGGATTACAGGTTGGAGGACAAATGATAAACAACGTTCGATACGCAGATGACACCGTGCTAATTGCAGAAAATGAAAGGGACCTACAAAACCTTGTGAATATAATAGACATAGAAAGCTAAAGTAAAGAGTTGGAGCTAAATAGCAAGAAGACTGAAGTCAAGACAATCAGTAAAAAACATGAAATCCCCTCATGCAAAATAACAGCAAACGGCACAGCCTTGAGACAGGTTGATGAGTTTAAATATCTGGGAACGATCATCTCACCAGACGGCAGATGCACATCAGAAATAGCCCACAGAATCGGCCAAGCCAAAACAGCATTCAATAAGATGAAAAGGATTCTAATCAACAAAAGCCTATCAATTAACATCAGGAAGACAGTTCTTGAATGTTATTAGAACCGATAATGTTATACGGTTGTGAGCGTGTGGACAGTCAATAAGCAAAGCCAGAACAAGATTGAGGCAGCCAGATGTGATTTCTAAGAAGAATGTTGAGAGTTCCACGGACAGCAAAGAAAACAAACGAGACAGTCGTTGATGGAGGCAGACACAGGACGGTCATTCATAAGGAAGATTAGAAAAGCAGGCAACATTTATAGGCTATTTTATGTGGAAAGGGGAATTAAGTACCTGGTCACAACGGGAAAGCTGGAGGGAAAGAGAGCACCAGGTAGACCCAGGGAGAAAATATTGGACGGACTTGCAGAGTGGCTGAAGACAGAGAGGGTGGAAGATGTGCTTGCGGCAACAAGGGATAGATGCATACGGAGGGCCATGATCACCAACGCCATGTAGCAGGGCACATAATGATGACGATTCTTTTCTCGTGTTTTTCCTGGTTCCTGTTTGCTTGAACGCGGACAGTCACACTTGTTTTGCATTTCTTTAAAACACGGGTTAAGTGAAGCAGGAGAAAATACAAACGCGATGCACAATACTGATTGAAATTAAAACCTGAATAAAAAATGTACATAAATGTCTGAGAACTTCAGCACAGATTGTATTCACAAGTTATTTTATACAGGTGGGGTAAATTGATAAACGAAAACGTTTTATGAACAAAACGTCTGACAAATATATCAATTAGACACCTTTTGGGAGTGATAAATCATGCACAAAATGTGTAGTATACATTCTAACTCAGTGATAGGACTGATAAGAACGTTCCCTGTATGAATGAAATGTGTTAGAGGTAAACATCAATACAACATAATTTTAAAACCATGGAAGAAAGAGATAAAAAAAAGAAAGATGGGGGTTGGCGGATAAAAGAAGAAAGACACAGAGAAAAAGGAAATCAAAGGAAAAAATCATGTAATATCGTATTCTTTAAAAATATCAAAATTGTCGCCAAAATATCAATGTCAAGAAAACACGCACACACACACATACACACACACACACACACACACACACACACACACACACACACACACACACACACACACACACACACACGTATGTATATGTGTATATATATATATATATACATATATGTATATGTATATACAAATATATCTACATATATACATATATATATATACATATAAATACATATATACATCTCTCTCAGGACCTGGCCAGCTCATGGGTTTATGTGCAGGCTTAAGGCTTGTGCCATGATCACCATACACATGGCACCTGTGACGTTAGTGCATATGAAATTCATTCGGAGCGCGGAGACGTCATCTTGAGAAACTGAAACTATATACATACATCTATATATATACATATACATATATATGTATATAATATATATATATATATATATATATATATATATATATATATATTGTTTTTGGCATATAAACACTACAGATTCTGTTTAATTTCTGCAACAATGGAAGACAATATAGCGGTATTCATGTGACCATCTAAGACATCTCGTACTTCAGTTATACAAACATCATCCCCCAGTCATTTTTTTCTCAATTTGTGACCGTGATCATGCTTCCTGTCTAATTATCTTTGATCTGAGCGTATCCTGTTTTTAGTGTGTGTGTGTGTGTGTGTGTGGGTGTGTGTGTGTGTGTGTGTGTGTGTGGTGTGTGTTTGTGTGTGTGTGTGTGTTGTGTGTGTGTGCGTGTTGTGTTGTGTGTGTGTGTGTGTTGTGTGGTGTGTGTGTGTGTGTGTGTGTGTGTTGTTGTGGTGTTTGGTGTTTGTGTGTGTGTTTGGTGTGTGTGTGTGACGTGTGTGTGTGTGTGTGTGGTGCGTGTGTGTGTGTGTGTGTGTGTGTGGTGTGTGGTGTGTGTGTGTGTGTGTGTGTGTGTGTGTGTGTGGGTGTGTTGTGTTGGATATTCATTTATGCTTTATTTTCTCCAGTAGAGCTAACCTTATGTGAATTATTTTCTTTAAAACTTAAACTCGATGTAGGTAGTGAGAATTGAAGTGATGAGTGATAGTGAGTGAGTGAGTAGTGAGTGAGTGAGTGAGTGGTGTAGTGTGAGTGAGTGATAGTGAGTGAGTAGTGAGTGAGTGGTGGTAGTGAGTGTGGTGAGTGTGTGGTGAGTGAGTGAGTGAGTGATAATGTGAGTGAGTATGAGTGGGGGGTGAGTGAGTGAGGGTGATGGTGAGGTGAGTGAGTGAGTGTGTGGTGAGTGAGTGAGTGGGCGGTGTGAGTGAGTGAGCGGTGATGTGAGTGAGTGGGTGAGTGAGTGAGTGAGTGAGTGGGTAGTGTGTGAGGATGGTGAGTGAGTGAGTAGTGAGTGGGGTAGTGAGGAGTGAGTGAGTGAGGCGGGGTGGTGAGTGAGTGAGCGGGTGAGTGAGTGAGTGAGTGAGCGAGTGAGTGAGGTGAGTGAGTGATGGAGTGAGTGAGTGAGTTTGTGAGTGAGTGTGTGAGTGAGTGAGTGAGTTTGTTTGTTTGTTTGTTTTGCACAGACTTTGTCCATTCATACACTAAACAATCACGTTACTCTATAATCACCTGACATCAATCTGCACAATATTTGCCATAGGCCCCATAGTTGGTGTATCAGCCTGTCTATGACAGACAATGAATGAGTATGAATGATATCCTTAGTGTCCAGGGTGTGATTGAAGTAGATGGACATGGACACATTGCTGGAACACAGGCTACAGAATATGAGCAGCCAAGTCGCGAAGTCCCGACATGAGCGTTGCTTTCAAATTTGCCAGGGTTGCGTGAAGAGCTGTGACGGAGGCTTCTGACGAGGCTAACCGCGACTGAAGATCGTGGACAGTGGATTGTAACGCTGCTACATCCTCTGAGGCGACGTGCTTCTGTATGTCTTGTGTGAGAGCTGCTGGTGTTGATGCTGATGGTGATGCTGGTGTTGATGCTGATGGTGATGCTGGTGTTGATGCTGATGGTGATGCTGGTGTTGATGCTGATGGTGATGCTGGTGTTGATGCTGATGGTGATGCTGGTGTTGATGCTGATGGTGATGCTGGTGTTGATGCTGATGGTGATGCTGGTGTTGATGCTGATGGTGATGCTGACTCTGTCTGTCTGACAGGTAGTCGTAATGTGTGATCGTCCGTCAAGTCCCGATTCACTGAGGGAAGACTTGCTAGAAACTGGTCGATCACAGCTTCAAATGAATCCAGCCAGGCTTTCTCTGGGTGGTGTGGTGAGTTGCCAACGCTTTCATTGGGTCCTTTTTCCGCAGCGTTCTTTACTGCTGTGTCGTTCTCCTGTTGGCCTGAGGCAGAATGGTGGTCATGTTCACAGTCTCCCGCCGGACAGGTGGCCATCAGTTCTGCAGACACGGTGGACAGATCCTCATCCTGACCAAGAAAATCACTGTATAATTCTCTTTCTGTCGTCTGACTCAAAGTCTTCAGGGCTGTTTCGATTTCTGGGATCAACCGTTCTGAAAAACCGTTGAATTTTGGCTCGAAATGTTCGAAGTGTTTGTTAATCCGGACAAGCAGCTCTTTTCTTAGTAATGAGACCTTGATTAGGAGGACTGTTACTTCCGTTTTCATCAGCCCTGCGCCATATTGTAATACATCTGTTTGAGATGGAAGAGTTTCCAGATCGTCGTATGATCCAGCGAAGTAGCTGCTAGATGTCTTTGTGTTCTGGGTGTGTGTCGGTGAATAGTTCTGGCACTGTTTAGGTTCAGCAGCACCAGTCTTTAAAGCGTCCCCCACCACCATGTGACGTCTCAGTGTGGGGCATATCCAACTGAAGAAAAGTTCACCACGTTCATCACAGTAAATGTAATCGTCTGTCTGGTCACGTGCTTGATGTATACACACGTACCCTGATCCATCAGTGTGTTGAACGGCAAAACGCTCATAGAAATCAATACATCTAGGTACTCCATATGTCAGCCAAGCTTTACCTTCACAGCCAGGTCCATTTCCAGACTGGTTAGCACTGCGGAACAATAAAATATCATTTTTGTTTTCATCCTCACACAGCGGCTTGTTGAATTCCAGGTTTTCAACCACTTCCCTAAAACACTTGACCTGTGTCATATGAATAGACGAGATCGCTTCCCAGATGTGGGTGTTCGCCCACACAGGCGCTACGTCATCCGAGGATGGGTGAGTACCCTCCGGCGTACGGTCACGCTTTGGAAGTGACAGTTCAGCACTTGTGATGACACCGGTCGGGTAAAACACTTCAATGTTCGATTTCTCTCTCACTATCTGCAACCACACAGCTAGTCTGAGATATTTCCTGAAGCAAAGAATTGAGTGCCGCTGCCTCGCGGAGTCTCTTTTCTTTTTCACGCAGGCATCAAAGAGTTGTTCAAACTGACTGGCACTTTTCTCGTATTGCTCTCGGGTCACAAGTGTTTGAACCATTTTTTTAAACTTTGTTGAGATGTCTGAATTGTTTGCTGAATAGCCAAGATGAAGCAGCACAAGTAATATATACTACAATGGCATTCATACATACAACCCTGTCTTCTTCTCTCAAATGTAGTTTGACCGGGAAAACCAAAACCAGTTTATCAGTGGTATGATTAATCTCTTCTAAAACACGTGTCACGTTGAACGGGAAGTCACAAAACATAGCTCTTCCTTTGACCAAAAAACACACGTACATTGTGAGTTGAAACTCGTGCAAGGTCATTTCATACACGGTAACATCTGCTAAGGTTGACCCTGACTCATTCTTATAAAGATGTGGAACCCAAACCGTTCTGTGTTCAGTAATCTAACTACTGCATTTTGACAGTAATCTAACTACTGCATTTTGACAGTAATCTGACTACTGCATTTTGACAGTAATCTGACTACTGCATTTTGACAGTAATCTAACTACTGCATTTTGACAGTAATCTAACTACTGCATTTTGACAGTAATCTGACTACTGCATTTTGACAGTAATCTGACTACTGCATTTTGACAGTAATCTAACTACTGACGTTTGGTAGTGATGTAACTACTGACGTTTGGTAGTAATCTGACTACTGACGTTTGGTAGTAATCTGACTACTGACGTTTGGTAGTAATCTGACTACTGACATTTGGTAGTAATCTGACTACTGACGTTTGGTAGTAATCTGACTACTGACGTTTGGTAGTAATCTGACTACTGACGTTTGGTAGTAATCTGACTACTGACATTTGGTAGTAATCTGACTACTGACGTTTGGTAGTAATCTGACTACTGACGTTTGGCAGTAATCTGACTACTGACGTTTGGTAGTAATCTGACTACTGACGTTTGGCAGTAATCTGACTACTGACGTTTGGCAGTAATCTGACTACTGACGTTTGGCAGTAATTTGACTACTGACGTTTGGTAGTAATCTGACTACTGCAGTTTGATTGTAACGTAACTACTGACGTTTGGCAGTAATCTGACTACTGATGTTTGGTAGTAATCTGACTACTGACTACTGCAGTTTGGTTGTAACGTAACTACTGACGTTTGGTAGTAATCTGACTACTGACTACTGCAGTTTGGTTGTAACGTAACTACTGATGTTTGGTAGTAATCTGACTACTGCAGTTTGGTTGTAACGTAACTACTGACGTTTGGTAGTAATCTGACTACTGCAGTTTGTTGTAACGTAATTACTGACGTTTGGTAGTGATCTGACTACTGCAGTTTGATTGTAACGTAACTACTGACGTTTGGTAGTGATCTGACTACTGACGTTTGGTAGTAATCTAACTACTGACGTTTGGTAGTAATCTGACTACTGACGTTTGGTAGTAATCTGACTACTGACGTTTGGTAGTAATCTAACTACTGACGTTTGGTAGTAATCTAAGTACTGCAATTTGATAGTAATCTGACTATTGACGTTTGGTAGTAATCTGACTATTGACGTTTGGTAGTAATCTGACTACTGACATTTGGTAGTAATCTGACTACTGACATTTGGTAGTAATCTGACTACTGACGTTTGGTAGTAATCTGACTACTGACATTTGGTAGTAATCTGACTATTGACGTTTGGTAGTAATCTAACTACTGACATTTGGTAGTAATCTGACTACTGACGTTTGGTAGTAATCTGACTACTGACGTTTGGTAGTAATCTGACTAATGACGTTTGGTAGTAATCTGACTAATGACGTTTGGTAGTAATCTGACTAATGACGTTTGGTAGTAATCTGACTACTGACATTTGGTAGTAATCTGACTACTGACGTTTGGTAGTAATCTGACTACTGACGTTTGGTAATAATCTAACTACTGACGTTTGGTAATAATCTAACTACTGACGTTTGGTAGTAATCTAACTACTGACGTTTGGGTATAATCTAACTACTGACGTTTGGGGGTAATCTAACCACTGACGTTCAGTTGATAACGTGTAAATAAATTATATGGTTAACTGTGTCGTTATAGCATTATAGTTATTTTTACTGTGTGTTTGTGGTCTTCTGATACATAGCGACGGAGTGTAGGTATATTCCTTTGACTCCAAGACATAACACTCAACCGTCATCAAACACATGCAGCACGTGAATTCACAGTGTCTTGTGAGGTCAGTGTGTTATCCCCCTTCGCTCTCTTTTTTTTTTTTTTTTTTTCATCTTTATCTGTCCACCATCTGCTCTTTGAATGTCCTATATTACTTACGACATACAGAAATAACAATCTCGATTTTTCGTGTACTGATTCTAGAGATTTCCTTTACAACAAAATTAATGATATTATTTCGGTAGTCCAGCTGATTCTCAGGTCCCCTGTTGGCAGATTGTTACGAAGAGTTAATTAATTGTTGTCTGTTATTAATTGACACAGTTAACTTATTGTTCTAAATTATTGATTGTAATAAAAAAAAAATTATTGTTCCCCTTCTTACGTTCAAACTTCCACTACCCCTTCCCATTCCCATCCCCTACCCCCCCCCCACCCCCACCTTTTTCTGTGTGTGTGTATGTGTGTGTGTGTGTGTGTGTGTGTGTGTGTGTGTGTGTGTGTGTGTGTGTGTGTGTGTGTGTGTGTGTGTGTGTGTGTGTGGGGTGTGTGTGTGTGTCTGAAATCACTATTGTGAACAGACATTAAATAAAGATTCCATTCCATTCTTCGCTCTCTTACGTCAATCAGCTTGACAGGACCTCATCATCATCATCATCAAGTGCCTTGCCACATGGCGTTAGCTATCATGGTCCTCCATATGTTTCTGTCCCTTGTTGCCGCAAGCACATCTTCCACCCTCTCTGTCTTCAGCCACTCTGCAAGTCCGTCCAATATTTTTTCCCTGGGTCCACCTGGTGCTCTCTTTCCCTCCAGTTTTCCTGTTATGACCAGGTGTTTTTTTCCTCATAAAATGGCCTATAAATGTTGCCTGTCTTTTCCTAATCTTCCTTATGAATGATCTTCTTGTGTCTGCCTTCATCAAGACTGTCGCGTCTTGTGCTACATTGTACTGGGTTCTATGGCATCGTATAGTATTGTGTTGTATTGTACTGTGTTATATTGTACTGGGTTCTTATGACATTGTATAGTATTGTGCTGTACTGTACTGTACTGTACTGTGTTATATTGTACTGAGTTCTATGGCATTGTATAGTATTGTGTTGTACTGTACTGTCTTGTGTTATATTGTACTGGGTTCTATGGCATTGTATAGTATTGTGTTGTACTGTACTGTCTTGTGTTTTATTGTACTGGGTTCTGTTCTATGGCATTGTATAGTATTGTGTTGTACTGTACGTGTTTGTTATATTGTACTGTGTTGTGTTCTATGGCATTGTATAGTATTGTGTTGTATTGTACTGTGTTGTGTTATATTGTACTGAGTTCTATGGCATTGTATAGTATTGTGTTGTACTGTAATGTGTTATATTGTACTGAGTTCTATGGCATTGTGTAGTATTGTGTTGTACTGTGTTGTGTTATATTGTACTGGGTTCTATGGCATTGTGTAGTATTGTGTTGTACTGTACTGTGTTATATTGTACTGTGTTCTATGGCATTGTAAAGTATTGTGTTGTACTGTACTGTGTTATATTGTACTGGGTTCTATGGCATTGTATAGTATTGTGTTGTACTGTACTGTGTTATATAGTACTGGGTTCTATGGCATTGTATAGTATTGTGTTGTACTGTACTGTGTTATATTGTACTGGGTTCTATGGCATTGTATAGTATTGTGTTGTACTGTACTGTGTTATATTGTACTGGGTTCTATGGCATTGTGTAGTATTGTGTTGTATTGTACTGTGTTATATTGTACTGGGTTCTATGGCATTGTGTAGTATTGTGTTGTATTGTACTGTGTTATATTGTACTGTGTTCTGTTCTATGGCATTGTATAGTATTGTGTTGTATTGTACTGTGTTGTGTTATATAGTACTGGGTTCTATGGCATTGTGTAGTATTGTGTTGTACTGTACTGTGTTATATAGTACTGGGTTCTATGGCATTGTATAGTATTGTGTTGTATTGTACTGTGTTGTGTTATATTGTACTGGGTTCTATGGCGTGGTGTAGTATTGTGTTGTATTGTTCTGTGTTGTGTTATATTGTACTGTGTTCTATGGCATTGTATAGTATTATGTTATATTGTACTGTGTTCTATGGCATTGTATAGTATTATGTTATATTGTACTGTGTTCTATGGCATTGTATAGTATTATGTTATATTGTACTGTGTTCTATGGCATTGTATAGTATTATGTTATATTGTACTGGGTTCTATGGCATTGTGTAGTATTGTTTTGTATTGTACTGTGTTGTGTTATATTGTACTGAGTTCTATGGCATTGTATAGTATTATGTTATATTGTACTGGGTTCTATGGCATTGTGTAGTATTGTGTTGTATTGTACTGTACTGTGTTATATTGTACTGAGTTCTATGGCATTGTGTAGTATTGTGTTGTATTGTACTGTACTGTGTTATATTGTACTGGGTTCTATGGCATTGTATAGTATTGTGTTGTATTGTACTGTACTGTGTTATATTGTACTGAGTTCTATGGCATTGTATAGTATTGTGTTGTATTGTACTGTGTTATATTGTACTGAGTTCTATGGCATTGTATAGTATTGTGTTGTATTGTACTGTACTGTGTTATATTGTACTGAGTTCTATGGCATTGTATAGTATTGTGTTGTATTGTACTGTGTTATATTGTACTGAGTTCTATGGCATTGTATAGTATTGTGTTGTATTGTACTGTAACTGTGTTATATTGTACTGATGAGGAAGTATTTCCAAGGGTTCTCAATGCGGTTCTCTACCAAAGAATACACCACGGACTGGATAGACCTAGAGGTGGGCATTGCAATGGGCTGTGCAATCTCTCCCATACTGTTCGTGTTGGCAATGGAAGTCATCTTGAAAGCTGCAATGAAGAGTTCAGGTCCAGTGAATCTGGGAGATGGATACCAGATGCCTCCTCTGAAAGCTTTCATGGATGACACAACAGTCTTGTCCACGGATGAGGAAGAGACACACCAAATCTTAAAGCAGCTGGATGAGCTGGTGGCCTCTTCAAGAATGAGGTTCAAACCTAAGAAATCCCGAAGTCTCTCACTGCGAAAAGGAAAAGTGGCAGATTCAGTCAAATTCATGGTAGCCAACCAAGCCATCCCCACTGTCACAGAAGAGCCAGTAAAAAGTCTCGGAAGATGGTATGATGACTCCCTGAAAGACACACAAAGGGGATGTGAAACCAAGCAAACAGCAGAAGAAGGCCTGAAGAAAATAGATAACTGCGGACTGCCAGGCAAATACAAAGTCTGGTGTCTACAGTTCATGCTGATACCAAAGCTGCTGTGGCCACTGCTAATCTATGACATTTGCACCAGCACAGTCGAAGCAATGGAAGCCAAAATCAACAAATACACAAGAAAATGGCTCGGTGTCCCACCTGGTCTCACTGATGTTGCATTCTACTGTCGTCAAGCAATGCTGAAGCTACCTCTCAAATCCATAGTGGAGGAATACAAAGTTGGAAAAGCAAGACTGTTGAGCATGCTGGAGGAATCGGAAGACAATATCGTGAGATCAGTTCATCCAAAGCTGAGAACTGGCAGAAAGTGGAAAGTCCAAGAGGCTGTAAACAATGCCAAGAGAAACCTCAGCATCAAAGAAATAATTGGACACACGCAAACCAACAGACAGGGACTGGGAGCAACAAAAATGCAGTGGTGGTCCAAAGCCAAAGGGAAGGAAAAAAGAGACATGATCATACAGGAGTTGAAGGAAGAAGAAGATGTCAAAAGAGTGCAGAAGGCAGTCCAGCAAGGTCAACAGGGGCAATGGACAACATGGGACAGTGCACTCCAAAGAAGTCTCAGCTGGAACGATATGTGGCACATGGCTCCTCTAAGGATAAGCTTCCTCCTCAGATCTGTATATGACCTGCTCCCCTCGAATGCAAACTTAGTGAAATGGGGGAAAGCAGACGACCCAGCATGTCCGCTCTGTCAGAAGAAACAAACAGTGGAACATGTCCTAAGCTCTTGCAAAGTAGCGCTAGCCCAAGGAAGGTATACATGGAGGCACAACCAAGTTCTGAAAGTGATCACAGATGTGGTTAGCGAAAAAACCATGACCCCAAACGCACCAATTGCTATGACAACGTTCTACAAAGCAGGAGGGAAACAGGTCTGGCCCGAAAGTGCTATGACAACCAGCACATTGCCAAAGGGTCTTCTGGATGGAGCAGTCGACTGGGAGTGTACAGCAGACCTCCCAGAGTGGAGAAATTACCCAGATGTCATCAGCAAGACAGGCATGAGACCAGACATCGCTCTCCACTCTGACTCCTCGAAACAAGTGATTCTGATAGAACTCACTGTGCCATACGAAAGCAGAATGGAAGAAGCACATATCTACAAGACCGAAAAATACGCCGGTCTTGCCAGCACCCTGAAGAAAGCAGGTCTGCGGGTCAAAATCTTCGCCATAGAGGTCGGGGCAAGAGGGTTTGTGGGCACCTCCGCTTATGATCTCATGAAACAACTCGCCATTTCTGGGAAGAAGAGGACTAGAGCCCTTAAAGCGATGGCAGAGGCAGCAGAAAGGAGCTCAAGCTGGATCTGGGCAAGGAGGAACGAAAAAAGTGAACTTCATAAGGATTAAATTCCCTACAGATGATGTGTGCCCCGTTAGCACATTGGTAAAACCGCGTACCGCAGTTCTGAAGCGCAGAATCGCCCAGGTTCGATCCCCGGCGTGGGGAAAAAAAAAAAAAATAGACAACAGCAGAAGGGCATCCAGGAGTCATGACCTGGATGTGGCCCGGCCCCCCGAGAGTGTAAGGAATTCAGGGCCGAAACACTTGTCTAAAGGGGGTTACTTCTCTGAAGACCTTCTGTTGTCTAGCTCTCCCTAGAGTTTCTTTCTACCTGCACATGGTCAGTCCATTGACTTCCGGGAATAGTTCGGAGGACATTCGGGAAAGACCGAAGGACACTGGGAAAGACTAGATCTGCGGGCTTTGTGGGTTGGCTTCCCACCTTGCCTTTGATAACATGCCACGAGTTTTTCAAATGAAAGATGCTCCCAGGATTCACCGAAAGGGGAGAGAATGATGAATCCATCGGCACTGACTCCATCACGACTGGAAACGCACAACGGACCATGATTAATGACCAGTTGGAATTTCCGTGTGCGTGTGGAAGGAGATTCACCACCAAACGCGGCATGAAGATCCACAGGACAAAAATGGGCTGTTTGAAGACACATACGAACCAGCAGCAGCGCACTGCGATAGCAGGTGAGACGTTGGATGACCAAGGCCAGGAATTAAACCATAGTGCCAAGGACATCCACGCTGACGGTTCTGATGCGGATTTTGCACAAGCTCTTAACGCCAAACGTGGAAAACTCAATTTGCCGCCTGCCGGTGCAAAAGAACAATGGGAGAAATTAGATGAGGAACTTGTCCTTAAGCTGAATGCGCTAATAGGGAACAGTACGCTGGAACACAAACTTGACACATACGGAGACATCATATACTCTATCTGCAGGGACACTTATGGAGTGAAGCAGCCAAAGACAAAAACGCCTCCCAAGAAATCCAGAAGACAGCAACAGATGGAGAGCATCCGGAGGGAGAAAAGGAAGCTTAAAAAGCGAATGAAAACTGCCTCAGAATTCGAGAAGCAAGGGCTCCTGGAACTCTGGAAAGATCTGAAGGCCAAACACAATGCTCTCAGCAAAGTGGAATCAGCAAGGCGAAGAAAGAGCAAAAAGAAGAAGACTCAAGATCGTTTCTTCAAAGATCCCTTTGACTTTTCAAGAAAGCTGTTTGAACAACCCAAATCAGGGACTCTCACAGTGGGCAAGGAAACCCTAGAGCAGCATCTCAGGGAAACATATTCCGATTCTCGGCGCGAGGCACCACTTGAAATCCAGAATCTGGTTTGGCCTGCAGCGCCAGAAGGAAAATTCAATAACAAACCACCAACACTGGATGAAGTGAAGAAAGTAGTAAAGAAAGCCAGAGCCAAGTCAGCACCTGGACCAAACGGAATACCATACCTGCTCTACAAGAAATGCCCAAAAGTGCTCGAGTGGCTCCACAAGATGATTCGATCAGCATGGAGGAACCAGAAGATCAGCGACCAATGGATGAGAGCTGAAGGAGTGTACATTCCGAAGGAGCAGAACTCCAGCAGCATCAATCAGTTCAGGCCAATATCACTTCTGAACGTCGAGGGGAAAATCTTCTTCTCTGTTATGGCAGCAAGATTGACAAAATACCTGACTGAAAACAAGTATCTGGATATGTCAGTCCAAAAGGGAGGCATACCAGGAATGCCTGGATGCTTGGAACATGCCACGTTGATTTGGGATGCCATCCAAAAAGCAAGAACAGAGAAGAGAAACATTGACGTAGTTTGGCTTGATCTGGCGAATGCATATGGATCAGTTCCACACGATATGATCCAGCTGGCTCTTGAAATGTATCACATCCCAGAAAACATCCGAACAATGCTGAGGAAGTATTTCCAAGGGTTCTCAATGCGGTTCTCTACCAAAGAATACACCACGGACTGGATAGACCTAGAGGTGGGCATTGCAATGGGCTGTGCAATCTCTCCCATACTGTTCGTGTTGGCAATGGAAGTCATCTTGAAAGCTGCAATGAAGAGTTCAGGTCCAGTGAATCTGGGAGATGGATACCAGATGCCTCCTCTGAAAGCTTTCATGGATGACACAACAGTCTTGTCCACGGATGAGGAAGAGACACACCAAATCTTAAAGCAGCTGGATGAGCTGGTGGCCTCTTCAAGAATGAGGTTCAAACCTAAGAAATCCCGAAGTCTCTCACTGCGAAAAGGAAAAGTGGCAGATTCAGTCAAATTCATGGTAGCCAACCAAGCCATCCCCACTGTCACAGAAGAGCCAGTAAAAAGTCTCGGAAGATGGTATGATGACTCCCTGAAAGACACACAAAGGGGATGTGAAACCAAGCAAACAGCAGAAGAAGGCCTGAAGAAAATAGATAACTGCGGACTGCCAGGCAAATACAAAGTCTGGTGTCTACAGTTCATGCTGATACCAAAGCTGCTGTGGCCACTGCTAATCTATGACATTTGCACCAGCACAGTCGAAGCAATGGAAGCCAAAATCAACAAATACACAAGAAAATGGCTCGGTGTCCCACCTGGTCTCACTGATGTTGCATTCTACTGTCGTCAAGCAATGCTGAAGCTACCTCTCAAATCCATAGTGGAGGAATACAAAGTTGGAAAAGCAAGACTGTTGAGCATGCTGGAGGAATCGGAAGACAATATCGTGAGATCAGTTCATCCAAAGCTGAGAACTGGCAGAAAGTGGAAAGTCCAAGAGGCTGTAAACAATGCCAAGAGAAACCTCAGCATCAAAGAAATAATTGGACACACGCAAACCAACAGACAGGGACTGGGAGCAACAAAAATGCAGTGGTGGTCCAAAGCCAAAGGGAAGGAAAAAAGAGACATGATCATACAGGAGTTGAAGGAAGAAGAAGATGTCAAAAGAGTGCAGAAGGCAGTCCAGCAAGGTCAACAGGGGCAATGGACAACATGGGACAGTGCACTCCAAAGAAGTCTCAGCTGGAACGATATGTGGCACATGGCTCCTCTAAGGATAAGCTTCCTCCTCAGATCTGTATATGACCTGCTCCCCTCGAATGCAAACTTAGTGAAATGGGGGAAAGCAGACGACCCAGCATGTCCGCTCTGTCAGAAGAAACAAACAGTGGAACATGTCCTAAGCTCTTGCAAAGTAGCGCTAGCCCAAGGAAGGTATACATGGAGGCACAACCAAGTTCTGAAAGTGATCACAGATGTGGTTAGCGAAAAAACCATGACCCCAAACGCACCAATTGCTATGACAACGTTCTACAAAGCAGGAGGGAAACAGGTCTGGCCCGAAAGTGCTATGACAACCAGCACATTGCCAAAGGGTCTTCTGGATGGAGCAGTCGACTGGGAGTGTACAGCAGACCTCCCAGAGTGGAGAAATTACCCAGATGTCATCAGCAAGACAGGCATGAGACCAGACATCGCTCTCCACTCTGACTCCTCGAAACAAGTGATTCTGATAGAACTCACTGTGCCATACGAAAGCAGAATGGAAGAAGCACATATCTACAAGACCGAAAAATACGCCGGTCTTGCCAGCACCCTGAAGAAAGCAGGTCTGCGGGTCAAAATCTTCGCCATAGAGGTCGGGGCAAGAGGGTTTGTGGGCACCTCCGCTTATGATCTCATGAAACAACTCGCCATTTCTGGGAAGAAGAGGACTAGAGCCCTTAAAGCGATGGCAGAGGCAGCAGAAAGGAGCTCAAGCTGGATCTGGGCAAGGAGGAACGAAAAAAGTGAACTTCATAAGGATTAAATTCCCTACAGATGATGTGTGCCCCGTTAGCACATTGGTAAAACCGCGTACCGCAGTTCTGAAGCGCAGAATCGCCCAGGTTCGATCCCCGGCGTGGGGAAAAATTAAAAAAAAATAGACAACAGCAGAAGGGCATCCAGGAGTCATGACCTGGATGTGGCCCGGCCCCCCGAGAGTGTAAGGAATTCAGGGCCGAAACACTTGTCTAAAGGGGGTTACTTCTCTGAAGACCTTCTGTTGTCTAGCTCTCCCTAGAGTTTCTTTCTACCTACTGAGTTCTATGGCATTGTATAGTATTGTGTTGTATTGTACTGTGTTATATTGTACTGGGTTCTATGGCATTGTATAGTATTGTGTTGTATTGTACTGTGTTATATTGTACTGAGTTCTATGGCATTGTGTAGTATTGTGTTATATTGTACTGTGTTATATTGTACTGAGTTCTATGGCATTGTATAGTATTGTGTTGTATTGTACTGTGTTGTGTTATATTGTACTGGGTTCTATGGCATTGTATAGTATTGTGTTGTATTGTACTGTACTGTTATACTGTACTGGGTTCTATGGCATTGTGTAGTATTGTGTTGTATTGTACTGTACTGTTATATTGTACTGGGTTCTATGGCATTGTATAGTATTGTGTTGTATTGTACTGTACTGTTATACTGTACTGAGTTCTATGGCATTGTATAGTATTGTGTTGTATTGTACTGTACTGTTATACTGTACTGGGTTCTATGGCATTGTGTAGTATTGTGCTGTACTGTAATGTCTAGTGTTATATTGTACTGGGTTCTATGGCATTGTATAGTATTGTGTTGTATTGTACTGTACTGTTATACTGTACTGGGTTCTATGGCATTGTGTAGTATTGTGTTATATTGTACTGTGTTATATTGTACTGAGTTCTATGGCATTGTATAGTATTGTGTTGTATTGTACTGTGTTGTGTTATATTGTACTGGGTTCTATGGCATTGTATAGTATTGTGTTGTATTGTACTGTACTGTTATACTGTACTGGGTTCTATGGCATTGTATAGTATTGTGTTGTATTGTACTGTGTTATATTGTACTGGGTTCTATGGCATTGTATAGTATTGTGTTGTATTGTACTGTGTTATATTGTACTGGGTTCTATGGCATTGTATAGTATTGTGTTGTATTGTACTGTGTTATATTGTACTGAGTTCTATGGCATTGTGTAGTATTGTGTTATATTGTACTGTGTTATATTGTACTGAGTTCTATGGCATTGTATAGTATTGTGTTGTATTGTACTGTGTTGTGTTATATTGTACTGGGTTCTATGGCATTGTATAGTATTGTGTTGTATTGTACTGTACTGTTATACTGTACTGGGTTCTATGGCATTGTATAGTATTGTGTTGTATTGTACTGTGTTATATTGTACTGGGTTCTATGGCATTGTATAGTATTGTGTTGTATTGTACTGTGTTATATTGTACTGAGTTCTATGGCATTGTGTAGTATTGTGTTATATTGTACTGTGTTATATTGTACTGAGTTCTATGGCATTGTATAGTATTGTGTTGTATTGTACTGTGTTGTTTATATTGTACTGGGTTCTATGGCATTGTATAGTATTGTGTTGTATTGTACTGTACTGTTATACTGTACTGGGTTCTATGGCATTGTGTAGTATTGTGTTGTATTGTACTGTACTGTTATATTGTACTGGGTTCTATGGCATTGTATAGTATTTGTTGTATTGTACTGTACTGTTATACTGTACTGAGTTCTATGGCATTGTATAGTATTGTGTTGTTTGTACTGTACTGTTATACTGTACTGGTTCTATGGCATTGTGTAGTATTGTGCTGTACTGTAATGTCTAGTGTTATATTGTACTGAGTTCTTCTGTATTGTACTGGGTTTTATTGCATTGTGTAGCAGTGTGTTGTACTGTGTTGTTTTACATTTTACTGTTTTGTTTGTATTGTGTTGCATTGTATTGCTTTGCTTGTACTGTATTGTGTTGTTACTGTATTGTATTGTATTGTATTGTATTGCATTATACTGTGCAGTTGTCTCGTTTTGTTCTTCATTTTACTGCATTGGATTGTTCAGTGTTGTGTTTTATTGTATTGTATTGTACACTTGTCTTGTATTGTCTTGTGTTGTATTGTCTTGTATTGTCTTGTGTTGTGTTGTGTTGCTTTATATTACATTATAATGTGTTGTGTAGTATTGTATTACATCTGTATTGTACTGTATTGATTTGCATTTGTATTAGTTTTGTTGCATTGTAATGTATTGTATTGTATTACATTATACTGCGCGGCATTGTATTGCATGTGTGATGCGTTTTAGTGCACTGTATTGTAGTATATTCATTGTATTGTATGTATTGTATTGTATTGTATTATTGTATTGTATTGTATTGTATTGTATTGTGTTTTAGCCGCATAAGTTTCTCAGAAGTGAAGCCACCATGGGTGATGGTGATGATGATGATGATGATGATGATGATGATGATGATGATGATGATGATGATGATGGATGATGATGATGAGATGATGATGATGATGATGATGATGATGGTGTGATGATGATGATGACGATGACGACGACGACGACGACGATGACGATGATGATGATGATGATCATCATCATGACCCCATGATGATCATGACGAACGTGATCATGATAATAACAAAAACGAAGAAAAAATGCCAAAAATGAAGTAGAACAAGTTGAGACATTTTAAATTGCAAATCAGCTCAGCTGTCCTTTTCACATTCTGTACTCGTATCTAGATAACCATGCTTCAGTTGTCTTTCCCTTGGATAGGGCTGGGATAAGTGCGTAGGTGTCAATCACCCTAACTGAAAAACCCAAGACCAAAACTATGTAAGTACTATGTAAAATATGACATTCCACGAATACATAGCCTACCGTATAATTTTTGCCCTCGGGAGTACTATGGCTCGGAACAGGAACATTGAAAGTCCTTAACAGCCTTCTTCATTTGCATTTGAATGTAAAGGAATGCCTCTATGTCTCTCTCTCCTCTCTCTCTCTCTCTCTCTCTCTCTCTCTCTCTCTCTCTCTCTCTCTCTCTCTCTTCGCTCTCTCTCTTTCTCTGTCTGTCTGTCTCTCTCTCTCTCTCTCTTCTTTCTTTCTTTATATGTATGTATGTATGTATGTACGTATGTATGTATAAACACACACACACACACACACACGCACACACACAAAATATATATATATATATATATATATATATACATATTTATATGTATATGTACATGTATATTATGTATATGTACATACGTATGTGTATATAATTATATATACATGTATATGTCGTATACATATGTACATGAATATGTGTACATATATATATATATAATATATATATATATATATGTTGTGTGTGTGTGTGTGTGTGTGTGTGTGTATACATATACATAATAGAGAGAGAGAGGGGGGAGAGAGAGAGAGAGAGAGGAGAGAAGACAATGAGAGATGTGTGTGTTTGTGTCTGTCTCTGTGCCTGTGTCTGTGTGTCAGTATGTGTGTACTCATCTGTGTCTCCCTGTTGTGATTTCATGTGTATATTTGTCACTGATAAAGTCAAAAACATTTTTTTTCGTTAGTTTCAATGAAGCATACATTCTATGTCTATGAGATAAACACACATCCCATATGTATGTCATGCATTATGATGTATTGACATGTTTATACTACTTGATGTATTGGTGTATGCATCCCGACTGTCTTTGTACTTTATTAGTGTTTTAACATGAACCCAACACACTCCATTACCTCTGGTTATGGTATTTATAGTAATGTATCCATAAACCAATGACACTCCATTACCCATGGTAATGGTATTTGTAGTAATGTACTCATAAACATTAGACAGGCAACATTTATAGGCCAGTTTTATGAGGAAAGGGGAATTAGAGAACTTGGTCACAACAGGAAAGCTGAAGGGAAAGAGAGCACCAGATAGACCCAGGGAGAAAATATTGGACGGACTTGCAGAGTGGCTGGGGACACAGAGGGTGGAGGAAGAGCTTGCGGCAACAAGGGATAGATACATATGGAGGGCCATTATCGAAAACGCCATGCGGCAGGGCACATGATGATGATGTACTCACAATCCAATGACACAGCATTACCTATGGTAATGATACTTGTGGTAATACACTGATAAACCCCATGACACTCTATTACCTATGGTAATGGTATTTGTAGTAATATACTGATAAACCCCATGACACTCTATTACCTATGGTAATGGTTTTTGTGGTAATATACTGATAAACCCCATGACACTCTATTACCTATGGTAATGGTATTTGTAGTAATATACTGATAAACCCCATGACACTCTATTACCTATGGTAATGGTATTTGTGGTAATACACTGATAAACCCCATGACACTTCATTACCTATGGTAATGGTATTTGTGGTAATATACTGATTAACACCATGACACTTCATTACCTATGGTAATGATATTTGTGGTAATATACTGATAAACCCCATGACACTCTATTACCTATGGTAATGGTATTTGTGGTAATGTACTGATTAACACCATGACACTCTATTACCTATGGTAATGGTATTTGTGGTAATACACTGATAAACCCCGTTACACTCTATTACCTATGGTAATGGTATTTGTGGTAATACACTGATAAACCCCATGACACTCTATTACCTATGGTAATGGTATTTGTGGTAATATATTGATAAACCCTATGACACTCTATTACCTATGGTAATGATATTTGTGGTAATATACTGATAAACCCATGACACTCTATTACCTATGGTAATGGTATTTGTGGTAATATACTGATAAACCCCATGACACTTCATTACCTATGGTAATGATATTTGTGGTAATATACTGATAAACCCCATGACACTCTATTACCTATGGTAATGATATTTGTGGTAATATACTGATAAACCCTATGACACTCTATTACCTATGGTAATGATATTTGTGGTAATATACTGATAAACCCCATGACACTCTATTACCTATGGTAATGGTATTTGTGGTAATATACTGATAAACCCCATGACACTCTATTACCTATGGTAATGATATTTGTGGTAATACACTGATAAACCCTATGACACTCTATTACCTATGGTAATGATATTTGTGGTAATATACTGATAAACCCTATGACACTCTATTACCTATGGTAATGATATTTGTGGTAATACACTGATAAACCCAATGACACTCTATTACCTATGGTAATGATATTTGTGGTAATATACGGATAAACACAATGACACTCCATTACCTATGGTAATGGTA